>JAXRKP010002350.1:45000-52500 GCA_037039925.1 Doris montereyensis
GCATGTATACATTCATAAACCAGATCCAGAAGGACGTGGGAATTCATAGAGAGCCACAGAAATTCCTGAAAGCTACAGGGGAATCTCTATAGAACTATGGGAGATCTCTAGAAAGCTACAGGGGGAATCTCTATAGAACTATGGGGAACCCTTAGAAAGCTACAGGGAATCTCTAGAGAGCTACATGGGAATCCCTAGAGAGCTACAGGGGGATCTCTAGAGAGCTACAGGGGAATCTCTAGAGAGCTACAGGGGAATCTCTAGAAAGCCACAGGGATATCCCTAGAGAGAGCTACAAGGGAACCTCTAGAGAACTTCAGGGGAATACCAAAGAGAACTACAGGGGAATCCTAGAGAGCCACAGAAATCCTAGATAGAGCAAAGGGAATCCTAGAGAACTACAGGGGGAATCTCTAGAGAGCTACAGGGAAATCTCTAGAGAGCTACAAGGGAATCTCTAGAGAGCTACAGTGGAATCCCTAGAGAGCTACAGGGGAATCCCTATAGAGGTACAGGAGAATCTCTAGAGAGTTACAGGGGAATCTCTATAGAACTATAGGGAACCCTTAGAAAGCTACAGGGGAATCTCTAGAGAGCTACATGGGAATCCTAGAGAGCTACAGGGGATCTCTAGAGAGCTACAGGGAATCTCTGAGAGCTACAGGGGAATCTCTAGAAAGCCACAGGGATATCCCTAGAGAGAGCTACAAGGGAACCTCTAGAGGACTTCAGGGGAATACCAAGGGGAACTACAGGGGGAATCCTAGAGAGCCACAGAGAAATCCCTAGAGAGAGCAAAGGGGAATCCCTAGAGAACTACAGGGGAATCTCTAGAGAGCTACAGGGAATCCCTATAGAGGTACCAGGAGAATCTCTAGAGAGTTACAGGGAATCTCTGGAGAGCTACAGGGGAATCTCTAGAGAGCTACAAGAGAATCTCTAATGAGTTGCAGGGAATCTCTGAGAGTTACAGTGGAATCCTAGAGAGCCACAGGGAACTCTCTAGAGAGAGCTAAAAGGGAATCTCTAGAGAGCTACAGAGAAAATTCTAAAGAGCTACAGGGGAATCTCTAGAGAGCTTCAGGGGAATCTTTAAGGAGTTATAGGAGAATCTCTAGAGAACTACAGGAAATCTCTATAGAGCTACAGGGGAATCTCTAGAGAGCTATAGGGGAATCTCTAGAGAACTACAGGGGAGTCTCTGGAGAACTACAGGGAATCCTAGAGAGCCACTGGGGAATCTATAGAGAGCTATAGGGGGAATCTCGAGAGGGCTATGGGGAATCTCTAGAGATCTACAGGGGAATCTCGAAGGGGCTATAGGGAATCTCTAGAGAACTACAGGAAATCTTTATAGAGCTATAGGGGATCTCTAGAGAGCTACAGGGGGAATCTCTATAGAGCTATGGGGAATGTCTAGAGAACTACAGGGGGAGTCTCTAGAGAACTACAGGGGAATCTCTGAGAGCCACAGGGGGATCTCTAGAGAGCTGCAGGTGAATCTCGAGAGGGCTGGGGAATCTCTAGAGAGCTACAGGGAATCTCTATAGAACTATATGTGAATCTCTAAAGAGCTAGGGTAATCTCTAGAGAGCTACAGGGAAATCTCTAGAGAGCTACAGGGGAATAGAGAGCTACAGGGGAATTTCTAGAGAGCTACAGGGGAAATCTCTAGAGAGCTACAGGGAATCTCTAGAGAGCTACAGGGGGATCTCTAGAGAGCTACAGGTGTGAATCTCGAGGGCTATGGGAGTCTCTAGAGAGCTACAGGGGAATCTCTATATAACTATAGGTGAATCTCTAAAGAGCTAGAAGGTAATCTCTAGAGAGCTACAGGGGAATCTCTAGAGAGCTACAGTGGAATCTCTAGAGAGTTACAGGGGAATTTCTAGAGAGTTACAGGCGAAATCTCTAGAGAGCTACAGGGGAATCTCTAGAGAGCTACAGGGAATCTCAAGAGAGCAACAGCAATCTACGGTGAAAGTTAGATCGATTTTTATCTGCTCTGATTTTACCCACATCCACGAGTAAAGTGATCTCGGAGTTTTGGGGTATGATTGTAGAAAAACAGTCCCCGTACTGCCCTGCAAACAGACAGGGAATATTCAATTTTCACAGAAAGTTTTTGATCTGCAAGGGAACCTCCTTTTTATCGTTCGTCTCCGGTGGGACTAATCCCATCGGAAACTTGAGATGGCGATCCACCTACCAGGACCAGGGTGGGGGGGGGGGTAGATGCACTCGAAAAACTCGAGAAAGTATTTTAACTGTTGATGGGGCTCGAACCCACTGCCTTTTGGTTGAAGGCCGATCCCTTGCCCCTACATTTTGACAACAGAAAAACAGACATTCCTTTTGCGGCAATACATTTTAACAATATAAATCCTGTCTGTGTTATGCGTTTTATCGATACATGATATATTTATGTCTATGCAGATCAAGCGCGACCTTCTGTAACAAAAACATGTGAGCTGAGTTTATCGTCACATTAACAATAATTATGTTAAAACTGTTATAGTCTTGATTGGATTTGTATAAAAGCCCTTGTTAATAATTTTAATGACACATATATTTGGAGCATTCACAATTCACATTTTCGTAGCAATAAACAAACCACTTCTAGTACTACCACTACCGCTACTACTTTTTTATACTACGGTACTACTGTTGTCACGCAGATGCAACCAATTGAGATTTATCTTCTTGGCGTTATAGTGTTGCATATTAGTATTAATGTCATGCAGTCAGTCATCCCACAATCTCGACCCAAGCTGTCACATACTGGTATTATACTTCATAACATCCATTTCGATAAACCAGACAACACGTAGATCTAGCTAGCAGTCTATGTGTGATTTTATCGTAGTGTGATTTAATTAGTCTCGCGTGAGTTATAATCAGTAGATAGGAATGGCACATGGCTTGCTGCTGGCAACACGATAGTGGAGACAAAGAGAGTCAATGAGGGAAAAGCTTGTTCGGCGACAAGAGTGTTAAGTGTCACGTGGTACATCCAATCTATTTGTTAAATCTTTGTCTTTGTCCCTTTGTGTCTATCATATTGTCTCTCTTTGTCCCTGTCTGTCTGTCTGTCAGTCAGTCTTTTAGGTTGTGTCTCTCTGTCTGTCTTTCTTTCTCTGGCTGTCTGTTTGTCTGTCTGTTTCTGTCTCGCTGTGTAGTATGTCTAACTGCATAATATCTGTCTGTCCGTCTGTCTCCCCCTCCCTTTCCCTCCCCCTCTCTCTCTCTCTCTCTCTCTCTCTCTCTCTCTCTCTCTCTCTCTCTCTCTCTCTCTTTCTTTCTCTCTCTCTCCCTCTCTCTCTCTCTCTCTCTCTCTCTCTCTCTCTCTCTCTCTCTCTCTCTCTCTCTCTCTCTCTCTCTCTCTCTCTCTCTCTCTCTCTCTCTCTCTCTCTCTCTCTCTCTATATATATATATATATATATATATATATATATATATATATATATATATATATATATATATATATATATATATATATATTATATGTACATATTTTTTCTATGTATGTGGGTTTATGTGTGTGCGTGTGCTTTTCTAGCCGTATGTTGGAACAAGCGATATTTTGTTTAATTTTCAATAGTGCTGGATCAGTTCAATAGTTAACGTAGCACACTTTCTTCTTCTTCTTCTTTTTCTTTTTTCTTCTCTCTTCTTCTTCTTCTTCTTCTTCTTCTTCTTCTTCTTCTTCTTCTTCTTCTTCTTCTTCTTCTTCTTCTTCTTCTTCTTCTTCTTCTTCTTCTTCTTAATAACTGACATACTCAATTCTTGAGTATTAATGTCAGCACACATATTTTGATTTAAGCAATAATATTAATCCAAGTTTTTTTTGCTTTAAGTGAGTGTTTCATTGTTTAAAGTCTTCAATATTGTTGTTGAGTTTTATTTATGTTGACAGTCCATTCCACAGTCTTACTGCACTAGGGTAAAATGAGTGCAGGTGACAATCAATGTGTGAAGATGGAATCATGTATGTTTGACAGCCTGATTTGGTTGTTCTTGCATTAAGCTTAGACTGATCTACTGGAATAAACAGTTGGCCATTTATAGTCTTAAATAAAATATCAATTCTATTTCTAGTTCTATGTTCTTCTAAAGGTATCCATTGAAATTAGTTACAAAATCAGGTTGCTTTCTTTTGTACTTCCTCAATTTCTTATATAAGTTGGTATGTTGGTGTGGGTTCCATACATAGCTATCATAATCTAAGATTGGTTTTACTAAAGCGTTGTAGCCCTTTTCTTTTACATTTTGAGGACAGTTGTAAAGGTTTCTTCTAAGGAAGGCCAAAAGGCCATTTGTTTTTCAGCAGTGCTCTATGTGCAATTCAGTGTCTATTGTGATTCCTATGTATGTTGTACTGTTGGTTATTTTTTTGGTTATGTATGTAATTTTATGTTGTACTGTTGGTTATTTTTATGTTATGTATGTAATAATCTCAGTAGACCCATTTTCCTTCTTTGTATATTTTTTAGTACCTGACATTTATCTGGATGGAACTCTATTTATCACTTTCTCTCCTATTCTTGCAGTGTGTTTAGGTCATTTTGTAATATTTTGCATTCCTCCATGTTATTTATTTTTCTATACAATAGACTACCATAAGGGAAAAAAAAATCTTTGATTGGCATCTGGTGAGAGGTTTTGGTTAATATCGTCGATGTGTATTAATAGAATAGAGAACCTAAGATTGTATTGGGCTACGTAACCACCACATTATATTTTACAATGACATCTAATAAAAATGAGCCTATGTATTGATAAAGTGCACCATATTCATAAACAACTTGTATTAATATTTGATATCGGGGGTTGAGAGAAGCAAGTAAGTCAGTGATCTATCTAGACCAAGTCGAGGACCAACATGTGATGTGAATATGATATGAATCAAATGTCGTGGCTTCCATATTCACAAAAAACGTAGCATCTAGATCTATCTTTGTTATCAGACAAATATTTTCTAGGCAATCTTTTAAGGTCAAGAGGTCACCAAATTCTTTTCAAGTTGGGGTCCGATAACTGAGGAATGCCGACTGCGGGCTGTGGATTATTTTGTTAACACTAAAAAAGACAACAAGTTTATTGATTTATCAATACACAAAATACAAAATACACATAAAATATAGACAACAAACATATTTATATCTATTTACTAAATAGGTTATCAGATAGGTATATTTATCGGATTTTTATATATATATATATATATATATATATATATATATATATATATATATATATATATATATATATATATATATATATATATATATATATATATATATATATATATATATATATATATATATATATTATTTATTTATTTATTTTTATTTATTTTTATTTATTTATTTATTTATTTTTTTTGTGTATCTCCCAAACCAAGCAGCAAAACAAACAAACCACAAAAAAAAGAAATGAATGAAAATTTCCCGTATATGGTAGTAGCAGTAGCATGGCGGCGGGCTAGTTCAGTTCTGGCCTGCGGGCCGTAGTTTGGTGACCCTGAATTAGACTGAATCGAATACGGCACAAATATTCCTGATCTAGGGTGTTGGATTACTTGTTCGTTGCTCGTGCAAGTCATCGTAATGGCCGATAGTAGCCTGGTCTATAGCTAAAGTTTAGAATACGATTCCAGTTTTTGAATCGCCTTTTGTCCCAATCCAATGTTAAGGTTTTAGAATGACTTACTTTGTGTTTCGCCTCTTGACGAAGAATTTTACAGAATCTATTATCAGGCTTAGAAATTTTCATTGAAAACAATTACGTCATGTAAAAGCAAACGGCAAAAAGTGTCGGTCAATCGAAAGGGTCGCATCTGAATAGGACCAAAGCATCGATCCGTCTGTCGCCGTTTGACCGAGTCTGACCCAAGTCTGACCGCCCTGGCCCGAGACCCTTGTCATTGGCAGACAGTGTCTCTTTCAACTGTTGTCATCGATCATGAAACTGGACGTGAAACAAACCATGGAGGTGGCTGTACTTGCAAAAATAAAAACAAGTTCGGCGGTGGCTTACCTCTATCCCATTCCCTGGTGGAGCGATTTTCACCACAGATGCCGAAGTTATGTTGGGCATGATCTTTTTGAAAAGTGGCATTGCGCATGATCTTTTTGAAAAGTGGCATTGCGCATGATCTTTTTAAAAAGTGGCATTGCGCATGATCTTTTTAAAAGTGGCATTGCGCATGATCTTTTTGAAAAGTGGCATTGCGCATGATCTTTTTGAAAAAGTGGCATTGCGCATGATCTTTTTGAAAAGTGGCATTGCGCGTGATCTTTTAAAAAAGTGGCATTGCGCATGATCTTTTGAAAAGTGGCATTGCGCATGATCTTTTTGTAAAGTGGCATTGTGCATGATTTTTTTTTTGTAAAGTGGCATTGCGCATGATTTTTTTGTTGTAAAGTGGCATTGTGCATGATCTTTTTGAAAAGTGGCATTGCGCATGATCTTTTTGAAAAGTGGCATTGCGCATGATCTTTTTGAAAAGTGGCATTGCGCTTGATCTTTTTAAAAAGTGGCATTGCGCATGATCTTTTTTGTAAAGTGGCATTGCGCATGATCTTTGAAAAGTGGCATTACACATGATCTTTTGTAAGTGGCATTGCACATGATCTTTTTGAAAAGTGGCATTGCGCATGATCTTTTTGTAAAGTGGCATTGTGCATGATCTTTTTGTAAAGTGGCATTGCACATGATCTTTTTTGTAAAGTGGCATTGCACATGATTTTTTTGTAAAGTGGCATTGCACATGATTTTTGTAAAAGTGGCATTGCACATGATTTTTTTGTAAAGTGGCATTGCGCATGACTTTTTTTGTTGTAAAGTGGCATTGCGCATGACTTTTTTGTTGTAAAGTGGCATTGCGCATGACTTTTTTGTTGTAAAGTGGCATTGCGCGGGATTTTTTTTTTGGGTATTGTGCATGATCTTTTGAAAAGTTGCATTGTGCATGATCTTTTCGTATAGTGGCATTGTGCATGATCTTTTTGTAAAGGTGGCATTGCACATGATCTTTTGAAAAGTGGCATTGCACATGATCTTTTCTTAAAATGGCATTGTGCATGATCTTTTTGTAAAGTGGCATTGCGCATTGATCTTTTTGTAAAGTGGCATTACGCATGATCTTTTCTTAAAATGGCATTGTGCATGATCTTTTGTAAGGTGGCATTGCGCATGATCTTTTTGTAAAGTGGCATTGCGCGTGATCTTTTTTGTAAAGTGGCATTGCGCGTGATCTTTTTGTAAAGTGGCATTGCGCATGATCTTTTTGTAAAGTGGCATTGCACATGATCTTTTTGTAAAATGGCATTGCGCATGATTTTTTTAAAAAGTGGCATTGCGCATGATTTTGTAAAATGGCATTGCACATGATTTTTTTTAAAAGTGGCATTGCACATGATCTTTTGTAAAATGGCATTGCACATGATCTTTTTGTAAAGTGGCATTGCGCGTGATCTTTTTGTAAAGTGGCATTGT
>JAXRKP010002351.1:0-7500 GCA_037039925.1 Doris montereyensis
CTGCTTGAATCGAGTGGATGTTGTTAGTTCTACAATGTCTGGTGTTCTGGGACAGGTCTGTAGAATGTCAAAACAGGTAAACGGTTAAGCTTTTTATAGAGCGCATAGAAGGTTTTTATTTAGAGACTAGAGTGGGGTATTAAATACTATTTTTAGTCAATTAGAATTAAGATAGAGCCCTACTATATGTATGTGTAAAATACTGTATTAAAAAGTGTAAACAAATCATCCGCAAAAAAACCCCAAAAACCCCCAAAACAAATCCCAAAACAAACCCACCCCAACAACAACAAATGTTCGGAAAGTCAGAAAAAATAACTCAAAATATCGCATGATTTTATTTTGATTGACACAAAGGGCATATTTGTTTTTCTTCATTTTGTTTATTGTATGCATCTCTATCTTAGATGATAAATGAAGCATTTGAGGTGAGGAAGCAATGCTGCTTTAACTTTGTCAATAGAAAGTCAGTGTGATTATACTACTGCTTTCGTAACCACGGAGTATTGTTTCATCATTACTCCGTATTTTGAATGAAACAAATTGAAATCGATTTAAGCAACTTTTATGTTTATTTACGTGCCACTGGGTTGCATAGATTAATTATAATTATTTTTTATCTTTGTTTATATCACAATGGACAGGATTCCACTAAAACCTACGTGATCTTTGAGTAAATACAGTTTTGGAATAACCCAAGACACCTGGATGTGTCCTCATTGTCACAATGATACGCATGTTTATCATACTGTTTCTATGTGGAGGTTGCTATAAATGACACAATTGTCTTTAAAAACTTTGAAATGTGATAAAACGATGACTTTTGTACTCATTAGTTGGTTTAAATGACGTCAGAAATTGTCACAAGAAATAGTGTTAACTATGAATTTGGCCTGTTGAAAATGCACAGAATGCGTATAGGTCACACGGTTTTGTTCATCTTAATCTACAAACAGATATACATGAAAAAAAAAGCATACAATAGAAAACCAACAAAGAAAAAACAATTAACTATAGTTGGAAATTAGGATATCGAATCGTTCGATCTCTAAAGAAACACCGCCATCTTTAATAAGCCATTAAATCCTTCCAAAAACCCCAACCCAACACAACAATTTCCAAAATCCATACCAAACTTGACTCTCGTATCTATAATTTGTAGTTGGTTTTATGTGCATGTTTTGAAGAATTGATTTATAAAAAGAATTGTGATCAAAACTTATAATCTTTTTCAATATTGTAAAGATTTTGAAATTATGCATGGTTTTTGCTCGAATTACATTGTAATTCAATATAAAATCAAGATCAGACACTGAAGAAAAGATTTGTATAATAAAAAAACATGCATGTGTGTAAAATAATATTACTTCGAATTATTGTCTGTAAACAGAAAGAAGAAAAAAAAAGAGACTGAGTTTAACTTGTGTCCTCTTCATCTTTAAAGAACACAAAAATAGTGCTCCCATTAGAGCCATACCGACATAACTTGCTATCCAGTTTTCAATACGCGTTGTAAGAATAGACTGTGGCAGCTTTTAAAGCGTTTTAGTTATGGAGGAAATTTGATATAAAACCAGGAATGCGTCTGACGTGAATTGCAGAGGCCAGAGAGATTCCCCAGGCCTGTCCTATCATATGCATCGCTTTCATTCATGTCTAAGTAGGCAGCCCTATCGAAGCCAAATCTCAATAAGGAGGTGAAAGGAAAAGGTGAGCGAGGTGAATAGCTGTCGGAGGAGACCAACTGGTTCAGACAGATGGGATAAGGGCAACTACTATTATAGGATGAACGACATTCGTGATGATTCTCCATCCGATCATCGAGACAATGGGCTTTATAGCCGTTATTAGGAGCGATTCTTTATTGATTTAGGTCAAACCAAAACTAATCTACAACTCCTAACTAATCACAACTCCTAAGGGCGTCTATTTTCGAAAGTACATTTCAAGATATGTCATATTATAACGGTGTTTTGGTTTGTTCATCGCATTCATATCCTTTCAGTGGCGGTACGATCGTATAGCTTTTAAATGCCCCATAGATCTCAAAATAATCGTGGAGTTTAAATACATGAACGAATAGTAATCAATAAGAACAATGCATATTCATTCATCATACACATATTTTAAATTATAGAGCTCTGTCAATGGCATTTTTTAAAAGAATTAATACTGTTTGCATTTTTTGTTTTGAACCGTAAATTATTCATAATTTTGACTGTTCATATAATGAAAAATTATGTCTCACAGAAGTAAAACTTCCTGTAATATAAATCTTAAATCTATCTCCCCAAATTAAAATTCATATCAGAATAGTTGAAAAATGATTTATAATTTCATTTATAATTTAGAATCGTTCACTTCACTCTTTAAGTGAAGTCGGTAGCGTAGTGGCTAGGCATGGGCTTAAGATCATTAGGGCGTAGGTTCGAATCCTGGTATTGTTAGGTCAGACGTCGTGTTCCAAAGGAAAGAAAGAAACTTATTAGGAATTTCCCCATTCAACCATGCGAATGGGTACCGGTGCCAGCTGGGAAGGTGGGGCTGCAATTGACTAGCCTCCGTTCAGGAGGCGATATTGTATTATTCCCTGTTCTGATTTTTGCTATAGACACTGGGGCAAACTCTGGCTGTATGGAGCGTATTGGTTCTATAGAGACATAACCGTTCACCTTTAGCAATGATCTCTGGGTTTTGAAAGAACTTATGAGTCTTACCCTAACGTTCTTGTAAACAGTTTCAGGATTGCAAACCCATCAAAGGTAGATGCACACAAGAGTTGAGGGCTTATACAATGCTACAACTCCATGTCTGGTGTTCGTTAACCTAGAAGAGTTGAGGGCTTATACAATGATACAACTCCATGTCAGGTGTTCGTTAACCTAGGAGAGTTGAGGGCTTATACAATGTACAACTCCATGTCAGGTGTTCGTTAACCTAGGAGAGTTGAGGGCTTATACAATGTACAACTCCATGTCAGGTGTTCGTTAACCTAGGAGAGTTGAGGGCTTATACAATGATACAACTCCATGTCAGGTGTGCGTTAACCTAGGAGAGTTGAGGGCTTATACAATGTACAACTCCATGTCAGGTGTTCGTTAACCTAGGAGAGTTGAGGACTTGTACAATGCTACAACTCCATGTCAGGTGTTCGTTAACCTAGGAGAGTTGAGGGCTTATACAATGATACAACTCCATGTCAGGTGTTCGTTAACCTAGGAGAGTTGAGGGCTTATACAATGTACAACTCCATGTCTGGTGTTCGTTAACCTAGGAGAGTTGAGGGCTTATACAATGTACAACTCCATGTCTGGTGTTCGTTAACCTAGGAGAGTTGAGGGCTTATACAATGATACAACTCTATGTCCGGTGTGCATGAACATAGGAGAGTTGAGGACTTATACAATGGAAAAACTCCATGTCCGGTGTGCGTGAACCTATGAGAGTTGAGGACTTATACAATGGAAAAACTCCATGTCCGGTGTGCGTGAACCTATGAGAGTTGAGGACTTATACAACGATACAACTCTATGTCCGGTGTTCGTTAACCTAGGAGAGTTGAGGACTTATACAATGCTACAACTCCATGTCAGGTGTTCGTTAACCTAGGAGAGTTGAGGGCTTATACAATGTACAACTCCATGTCTGGTGTTCGTTAACCTAGGAGAGTTGAGGACTTATACAATGCTACAACTCCATGTCTGGTGTTTGTTAACCTGGGAGAGTTGAGGACTTATACAATGCTACAACTCCATGTCTGGTGTTCGTTAACCTAGGAGAGTTGAGGACTTATACAATGCTACAACTCCATGTCTGGTGTTCGTTAACCTAGGAGAGTTGAGGACTTATACAATGCTACAACTCCATGTCTGGTGTTCGTTAACCTAGGAGAGTTGAGGACTTATACAATGCTACAACTCCATGTCTGGTGTTCGTTAACCTAGGAGAGTTGAGGACTTGTGCAATGATACAACTCCATGTCCGGTGTGCGTTAACCTAGGAGAGTTGAGGACTTGTACAATGCTACAACTCCATGTCCGGTGTGCGTGAACCTAGGAGAGTTGAGGACTTGTACAATGATACAACTCCATGTCCGGTGTGCGTGAACCTAGGAGAGTTGAGGACTTATACAATGCTACAACTCCATGTCCGGTGTGCGTGAACCTAGGAGAGTTGAGGACTTATACAATGGAAAAACTCCATGTCCGGTGTACGTGAACCTATGAGAGTTGAGGACTTATACAATGGAAAAACTCCATGTCCGGTGTGCGTGAACCTATGAGAGTTGAGGGCTTCTACAACGATACAACTCTATGTCCGGTGTTCGTTAACCTAGGAGAGTTGAGGACTTATACAATGCTACAACTCCATGTCAGGTGTTCGTTAACCTAGGAGAGTTGAGGACTTGTGCAATGATACAACTCCATGTCAGGTGTTCGTTAACCTAGGAGAGTTGAGGACTTGTGCAATGCTACAACTCCATGTCAGGTGTTCGTTAACCTAGGAGAGTTGAGGACTTGTGCAATGCTACAACTCCATGTCAGGTGTTCGTTAACCTAGGAGAGTTGAGGACTTGTGCAATGATACAACTCCATGTCCGGTGTTCGTTAACCTAGGAGAGTTGAGGACTTGTGCAATGCTACAACTCCATGTCCGGTGTTCGTTAACCTAGGAGAGTTGAGGACTTGTGCAATGCTACAACTCCATGTCCGGTGTTCGTTAACCTAGGAGAGTTGAAGACTTGTGCAATGCTACAACTCCATGTCCGGTGTTCGTTAACCTAGGAGAGGTGAGGACTTGTACAATGCTACACATATCATTTCTATCTGACTTGGAACCCTTTCTGCGACTTATCCCTTATACTATTTCATAAGAGTGATTTGTTTGTTATTGTGAGTGAGTTATTTTCAACCGATTATTACTCTTATTCTGTTGCAGTCAATAAGTCAAGGTTTGAAGATATCATTTCCATGATTTTGTCCTTTTAGTACATGTAGTTTTTTTTTTATATATGATATGCGTTTCTTTTTGTGGACATTAAATTCCCCTTTTTCTTATTCTTCGACCTAGAGTTAGGCATAGACCCAGAGGCAGTACCTTTCGTGCTTTGTTTGAACTCTGAAAAGCCATCGAAAAGACAATCGTCGACACCTGCATAGCCTCAGTTGGCGGAGTTCAGATACGGATACCCGCGGCTCAATTCTACAGCGATCGGGGGACCCTACAAACACATTGGGTATAGTATAAGGGAGTTCCCCTTACCACGCCAATGCTCGCTTAGCTTCATCGCTAAGGCGGGTTTGCTGTGTGGTGTCAAGTACAAAGATCCCACTCATTGTGGGCTGGGCTCTCCTAAACCTGTTGACCGTCCTGGCGTGACAGTGGGGGGCGCATCGATCCGACAGCCATGTGAGGATTCAATTTATCTCCACAGTTCATTTCGTTCTTCATTATTCTTCCGTATATTTCTTCAAAGCAAATGAAAATTGACTCTTTTCATGTGAATGAATAACGTAAGGAGAAGAATTGTATCTAAATAAATGATAAGCATGTGAAAAAAAAAGAGATAGATAAATTGAAAACTGACTAATCAACTGACTAACTATACAAAAATAATTCAAAACATAAATAAGTAAATACGTGACATGATTCGTAAAGGAACAAAAATGATGGTGTAACATATTATTCTGTAAACCCATGTTCCCATAACTCTAGAATAATAAGTATAATGGGCCCATAAGAAAGAGATAACATTGAAAGGAAACAACATTCATTTGAAGACATTTTGAAGTATATCTTATTCCATTAAGATTTACCGTAGTATGTAGGATTAGTGTCCCTTTGTCCAATGTACTCTTCATCTCTAAGATTACTTTTTACGTCATTTCCGCATTAGTCACCAACTTCAATTTTCTTATAATTAGATAAGGTATTTGTAATGAGATTGAATTACATATAAATCTAGATCTAACTCTACTTGAATAAAAATGTTAAATTCCGTTCGCTGTATGGCTTCTCAAACCTTTGTTAACTTGTAAAAAAATACCATCTTAGTTCTGGTGACGAAATATTTGCCTATTGCATGGTTCTTTCACTCTCTATTTCAGATTCTCCACGGAAAGAACAATGGATCCAGTTGATTTAATCTCTGCTCAAAGGCAGAACTCAGTGGACATAAGACTTTGTTCAACTTGTACCTCTCAGCCTGAGCCGGTTCAAAACGCTGTTGGGTAAGCAGTAAAGAATAAGGACATGAAATAATAATAACATCTCGACAATCTCGTGTGATTATAGACAAAGACAAATACAAAGGAATAAATAGAAGAAAAAAATATTAGTCTTTAGTTCGAGGCTTCGGGATGGTGATAGACTTGCCATTTTTCTCTCATAACTAGATCTAGATCTAGGTACAATCCAAGCCGTCAGTTTGATGGGTTTTTTTTTTTACACCGGCAAGTGTATTCATACGCGCTTCTGGTACCCGGGATCTATATTATTATAAATAGCACGGCTAATGACAACACGGCTGATAGGATTGATGCTGATGCATCTAATCTTGATCTAATATCTTTTACGGTTATTATTTGACTAAAAACATTAGACTGCGACGGTTTTAGCGACCAAATTTGTGTTCAACAGCCAGACATACGTGTACGTCTGCTTGGCCTATAAAAGTAGTGTAACACAGTGTGGAAGTGGTACCAATGTCTTTAGGCATCAACATTCCATTTATATAAGGAGCGTAGTTAGTAGTCGGTAGACCCCTCTCTTTTCATAGCCAGGCCATAGGTGCCGACACAGAGGTCACCGTTTCGAATGTTGATGCCCAAAGATTTGTTTCTTTCCGTCTGTCTCTATCTCTCCCTGTCTCTATCTCTCTCTCTCTCTCTCTCTCTCTCCTCTCTCTCTCTCTCTCTCTCTCTCTCTCTCTCTCTCTCTCTCTCTCTCTCTCTCTCTCTCTCTCTCTCTCTCTCTCTCTCTCTCTCTCTCTCTCTCTCTATCTCTGTCTGTCTGTCTGTCTGTCTGTCTCTCTCTCTCTCTCTCTCTCTCTCTCTCTCTCTCTCTCTCTCTCTCTCTCTCTCCTCTCTCTCTCTCTCTCTGTCTTTAGCTTTGTCTTTAGCTTTGTCTGACTGACTGTTTGTCTGTCTGTCTGTTTCTCTCTCTATCTCTCTCTGTCTCTGCCTCTCTGTCTCTCTATCTCTGTTTGCCTGTTTGTTTGTCTGTCTGTCTGTCTGTCTGTCTCTGTCTCTCTGTCTGTCTGTTTGTGTCTGTTTGCCTGTCCGTCTATATGCCGGTCCGTCTATATGCCTGTCTATCTGTCTCTGTCTTTGTCTGTATGAATGTATGTATGTTGCTCTCTCTCTCTCTCTCTCTCTCTCTCTCTCTCTCTCTCTCTCTCTCTCTCTCTCTCTCTCTCTGACTCTCTCTCTCTCTCTCTCTCTCTCTCTCTCTCTCTCTCTCTCTCTCTCTCTCTCTCTCTCTCTCTCTCTCTCTCTCTCT
>JAXRKP010002351.1:12500-20000 GCA_037039925.1 Doris montereyensis
TACAAATAGTACTACTACTACTACTACTACTACTTCTTCTACTGTTACTACTACTACTAGTACTACTACTACTACTACTACTACTACTACTACTACTACTACTAATAGTAATGGTAGTAGTAGTAGTAATTAGTAGTAGTAGTAGTAGTGGTAGTAGTAGTACTATAGTGACAAACGCATTGTGTTTATTAGTAGTGGTAATTATGGAATAGACCGCACCCCACAACTTCCCGCTGGCGTTCGTGTAAGGCATACTGCTTTAGTAGCAGAACAGTAGTAGTCAAGTATGAAGATGTACGTACTCACTACAGCTGTGGAATCTGTCCAAATTAGGATTATAATTGATTTATGGTTTGTAATTCCAAAAAATCGTTCAATCAAATTTAACATTCTTAAACAAATAGTAGTATTGGTAGAAAAGTACTTTGTTGAATTGTACATGTACATGGGCCACAGAGAATCGTAATTTTTTCTTTTTAATTCACACTTTGGGACAGGATTGTACAAAATCAACATCTAGATTCTATTTTGTAATTTTTTAGAAGAAGTTATCAGATTGTAAAGTCCAGGTGTACAAAGAGCCTATTGAGGTAGTAAAGAGCCTAGCTGAGGTAGTTCTGGGTAATGAGCCTAGCTGAGGTGTTTCTAGGTACAAGAGAGCCTAGCTGAGGTGGTTCTAGGTATAGAGAGCCTAGCTGAGGTAGTTCTAGGTATAAAGAGCCTAGCTGAGGTGGTTCTAGGTATAAGAGCCTAGCTGAGGTGGTTCTAGGTATAAAGAGCCTAGCTGAGGTGTTTCTAGGTATAGGCTGAGGTGTTTCTAGGTATAAAGAGCCTAGCTGAGGTGGTTCTAGGTATAGAGAGCCTAGCTTGAGGTAGTTCTAGGTATAAGAGCCTAGCTGGAGGTGGTTCTATTAGAGCCTATTGATTGTAGAGAGCCTATTGGGTGGTTCCTAGGTATAGAGAGCCTAGCTGAGGTGGTTCTAGGTATAAAGAGCCTAGCTGAGGTGGTTCTAGGTATAGAGCCTATCAGGTAGTTCTAGGTATAAAGAGCCTAGCTGAGGTGGTTCTAGGTATAGAGAGCCTAGCTGAGGTAGTTCTAGGTATTGAGGTGGTTCTAGGTATAGAGCCTAGCTGAGGTGTTTTTATTAGGTATAGAGCCTAGCTGAGGTGGTTCTAGGTATACAGAACCTAGGTGTAGAGATATTTGCTTGAAATGGCTTTCTGGTAGACAGTTTGCACAGTTTTTCGGAGATATTTGGCTTGAAATGGCTTTCTGGTAGAATGCATTTGCACAGTTTTTCGAGATATTTGGCTTGAAATGACTCTGATAGAAGGTTTGCACAGCTTTCCGAGATATTTGGTTTAAAATGACTTTCTCTGGTAGGTTTTGACAGCTTTCGAGATATTTGACTTGAAATTATTTTCTCAGAAGGTTTGCACAGCTTTTGAGATAATTGGCTTGAACCGACTTTCTGATAGAAAGGTTTTGCACAGCTTTTGAGATAACTGGCTTGAAATTATTTTCTGATAGAGGGTTTGAAGAAAGCTTTTTGAGATATTTGCCTTGAAATGACTTCCTGGTAAAAGGTTTGCACAGCTTTTTGAAAAACAAAATGTGTTTCTACGTATTTCACAAAATTCATTGGCTAACTATACTATCTAACATGCTAGTGTATTGTATGCTCCCCCTAGAGCTGAGTAGGACTTTGAATGAAATGGCCTGCTGGGGGAGGGGGGTCGGTGGGTCCTCCTGGGATTAAATGATGATGCAGTCTGGTGAGCCTGTACTTGTGTGGAGATGGGCAATAAATGTCATCTTGTAAATAATGTGACATTATGTCACCATGGTCAGTAGTCTTAAATCGATAGATCTCCAAAGTTTCGTTGTGACATTATGTCATCATGGTCAGTAGTCTTAAATCGATAGATCTCCAAAGTTTCGTTGTGATATTATGTCCTCATGGTCAGTAGTCTTAAGTCGATAGATCCCAAAGTTTCGTTGTGACATTATGTCATCATGGTCAGTAGTCTTAAGTCGATAGATCTCCAAAGTTTCGTTGTGACATTATGTCCCATGGTCAGTAGATCTCCAAGTCTTGAAGTCAATAGTCGATAGATCTCCAAAGTTTCGTTGTGATATCATATGTCACCATGACATTAATCAAGTAGTCTTAAGTCGATAGATCTCCAAAGTTTCGTTGTGATATTATGTCATCATGGTCAGTAGTCTTAAGTCGATAGATTTCCAAAGATTTCGTTGTGATATTATGTCACCATGGTCCAGTAGTCTTAAGTCGATAGATCTCCAAAGTTTCGTTGTGACATTACATTATGTCACCATGGTCATTAGTTTAAGTCGATAGCAAATTTCAATGGTCAGTTTCGCTCCAACTCCGTTCATAACCTAAAGAGACATCGTTTACTTTATCACTTTGTACCGCCAATACATTCATTGTCAATATCAATTAAACTTCTAACAGCCATTTCAACATCCCTAAATAGTAGCATCCTTCCTAAGGTTAGGATGTGGCACATATTTCATTCTGTTAGGAGTATGAGAACTCGCATTACATTTGAGATAGAAGATAGGTTGTTGGATAATTAACCTCTAGGATTTATCCTTAAAGATATTGGCTCATTTTACAAGAAAAAAATGGTAAGGAATATTGATAAATATTCAAGTAAAATTGCATCCAAAACCAAAATACATTAAGCAAGAATATAAATCAATAAAATCCTTCTGTCACAAAGGTTCATTTATTGTAAAGTGCTTGTGTTATTTCCAAAATTGTTTTTTCTTTCTTTTTTTTGAAAACCGTTATCATACTGAGTTCTTATCCATCGACATTTTTAAGAAACGTTGAAAGACAGAGCTGTTTAGATCTGCTTTTATTGACACTAGAGAGGGTTCATCATGAATTGAAATGTTTGTTTATTGCTGTTGCGTGTGCTTTTCATCGTGATGCGCCATGGTTTTGTTTGATTGGATTTGTAAATTGCTTTGATCTTTAAATCTTTTCTGTGCTTTTGATTGTACAGCGCCATCGAGCACCTTTGGTGGATGTACAGGCGCTCTACAAATGTGTTATTAGTATCATTTATTATTATTATTATTATTATTATTATTATTATTATTATTATTATTATTATTATTATTATTATTATCATTTTTTATTTTTTTATTATTTTTAATTTTTTAAAAGTTATTTATTTATTTTAAAAAAAGTTATATTTTGTTAACAATTTAAATAAAATATTATGTCATGAAGAGATTATTTCAAGTGGTCATGTATTCATAGTGAAAATGATATTATTATAATGATTCTTCAAAATTTATGAAGGACAAATAAAGGGCAAACAAAATGACTTCCATCAGGAATCATCAATCATCAATCAAACTGTGGCAGATAATCATCTTAGAATTACAGAAGATAAGAGAAGATTAACTTGAAAAGTTAAGCATATCATTATAAGATATTACAAGTCATGGATTCCAGAACTTGTTTCGTCTCTATTGTGCTTTATAGATTAAATGTTTTGAAGATCAGACTTTTTAAGATGGGGTAGTAATGTCAGAATATTCTGCACGTGTTCTCCGTAGCCGCAGTCCTCCAATATGAGGATCTCGTCATCATACCAATTACGCAGATGGCGTTGTCGCATTGTCGTATAAGGGCTGTCGTCTGACTGTTCTTGACGATAAAAATTTGATATCCTTTGATATGGAACGTAAAACTCAATAAGCAGATCATCAGTCTCTGCAAGAATAGAACGTGTCCCATTAAATTTGTCTAACAAGAGCTTTAGATAGCTATTGTTGCTATCTGGCTGTGTAATATGCATTCCTGTGTCTTTTCCGATTTTGAAATCTCAGCGCATATTTTCTCACAGAACAGGTCCTCGATCATGTCAGCGAGGCGCGCGCGATCACTGCCACCAGCCCCTGACTTTCCATGACTGAGTTTTCATCACATGTGCTTGGCCTTTTTCCCCATCGTCCTCGCCGTCCGGCGTGACAGATGTGCCAGGAAGGAAGGTGTATACCATGTTCTCGCCGTCCGGCGTGACAGATGTGTCAGGAAGGTGGATACCATGTTCTCGCTGTGCCTCATCTTTGTCTCCGTGTTGTTTATGTCGTTTGATTCACTGGTTGTGTTTTCGTCAAATGTTGTGTCAGCAAGCAGCGATGTTATGGTTGACACTGAATGAATAGATAGCACTGTCCCGACTCTGGGCTGACTCCGCACCGTTGCCGTTTGCTTGTTGAATGTCAACACTTACGGTTTCTTTGTTTTCAACAAAGTCCGTTTCGTAGATGTGTCGTCAAGGGGCGATGTTATGGTTGACACATTAAATAAGTGTGTAGCACTGTCCTTACTCTAGATCGACTTCAAATTGTTGTTCTTTGTTCTTTGAATGTCGGCATTCGCAGTTTCTTCGTTTAAAAAAAGTCCGTGTTGGTAGATGTTGTTGCTGTCTCCGTTGTTACTCTAGTATGATGTTGTTTTCTAAGTTAGTCTTATCTCATGTGGCTCGGTGACTTCCGTCTGAAGCTGGCAGGAGTCGAATGATGCCTCGCCGACACACTCATGTCGTCCATGGCCATACCATCAAAACGAACGACGAGGGTAGTGCGCTCTTTGTTTCAGCCACTTTGAATGGGCAGAGGTGAGATTCCTCTAAAATGCTGTTGATACACATTCCACCATTGTCGGCAATCCGCTAACTGGCATATTGATGTCGTTTAGCAACAAAAAATTGAAATCATAAAATGAACGCTAGCTCGCTCAACCAGGTCTAGCCTGCTCGGTAACCAAATCGAAAGTCCATTATTATTATTATTATTATTATTATTATTATTATTATTATTATTATTATTATTATTATTATTATTATTATTATTATTATTATTATTATTATTGTTGTTATTATTATTATTATTATTATTATTATTATTATTAATTATTATTATTATTATTATTATATTATCATTATCATTATTATTATTGTTATTATTATTATTATTATTATTATTATTATTATTATTATTATTATTATTATTATTATTATTATTATTATTATCAGTAGTAGTAGTAGTAGTAGTAGTAGTAGTAGTAGTAGTAGTAGTAGTAGTAGTAGTAGTAGTAGTAGTAGTAGTAGTAGTAGAAGTAGAAGTAATAATACTAGTAGTAGTAGTAGTAATAGTAGAAGTAGTAGTAGTAGTGGTAGAATTAGTAGTAGTAGAAGTAGTAGTAGTAGTAATAGTAGTAGTAGTAGAGTAGTAGTAGTAGTAGTAGTTGTATTCGGCAGTATTAATAGTAGTAGTAGTAGTAGTAGTAGTAGTAGTAGTAGTAATAGTAGTAGTAGTAGTAGTAGTAGTAGTAGTAGTAGTAGTAGTAGTAGTAGTAGTAGTAGTAGTAGTAGTAGAAGTAGAAGTAATAATACTAGTAGTAGTAGTAGTAATAGTAAGTAGTAGTAGTAGTAGTAGTAGAATTAGTAGTAGTAGAAGTAGTAGTAGTAGTAGTAGTAGTAGTAGTAGTAGTAGAGTAGTAGTAGTAGTAGTAGTAGTAGTAGTAGTAGTATTAGTAGTAGTAGTAGTAGTAGTATCATTATTATTATTATTATTATTATTATTATTATTATTATTATTATTATTATTATTATTATTATTATTATTATCATGCATTTTAAAGGAATTCAAGAAGGTGGCTTTAATGGAGGGTTGACAGAAGCCAACTTAGAGCTAGAGCTGAGTCCACAAACTGTAGGCGTTTGGATAGAGGTGACGAGTTCAGGTTCCCTCTGCTGTGAATAAGCAGCTAGCAAACAAAGGAGCCATTGACATTATCATGATGATACTAACTTTGACATGCAATCAGGTGTGGATTTGGACCATTAGTCCAGCATGATATGCTATCAATTTTCTTAACGTTCCATTCAATGCATCATCAGTTAAGAGGCTGGATTATATATATAAAGACAACTTCCGCATCTTGGAAATTCCTTATCGTTGCCAATACCTTAGCGCATAAGAAAAAATTGCCAAGTAACGGGGCTGAATAAAGAAGTTTCTTTCTTTCTTTATCAGCTCCCATTCCACCTTCCGGTGTATTGGATTTAGATGCCCGAAATGATCTTTCGCCACGCTGCCCTGTCCTGACATTTTTCTGTTTCCTTCCGTGAAAGTTAAATTTCTTTGCGTTAATGTCTCTTTTATATCTTCCCACTTTCTCCGAGGTCTGCCTTTGGTCTTTTACCTTGAGTTTTAGCACTTTATACTGATTTAGCTATTTTATTGTCATTCATTCTTGTTAGCATGCCCAAACCATCTCAATTGGTTTCTTTTATCTTAGTTGTTATGCCATCTTCTTTTGGTTTGATCTCTTATTGTTGTGTTTCTGATTTTATCTCTTTCAGTTTTCCCTACTGCTCTTCTTAGATATTTCATTTCGGCTGGCTGTACTCTACTGTATTCCTACTGTCTAAGGGCCAGGTTTCAAAGCCATAGAGAGAGTAGGACAATAAACTATGTTGTATACTGCCATTTGGGTTTTTGTTGGACAGTTCTTGTTTACCTACAAATGCCTTTCCTAGATGGTTATATTGTCATTGTCTTTTGGTTTCTCTCATTGATTTTTTCTCTTAGTTTCCCCCACTGAGTTAATCACTCCTAGGTAATTTTAGCTTTGGAACCTG
The DNA here is from genome assembly GCA_037039925.1 of Doris montereyensis. Taxonomy (NCBI): domain Eukaryota; kingdom Metazoa; phylum Mollusca; class Gastropoda; order Nudibranchia; family Dorididae; genus Doris; species Doris montereyensis. The sequence continues at coordinate 19,197 of JAXRKP010002351.1, forward strand.
TTCTAAATTCTCCCTGCCCAATTTAAGATTTTGTGTTTTAGCTTCCCTAGTTAGTAGCATTGTTTTGGGTTTCTTTGCATTTATTCTCATTCCTCTTTTATTTAATTCATTATTCATCATGTTGATATTCGACTGGAGGTCCCCTTCTGATTTTCCAAACAGAACTAAATCATCAGGAAATGAAAGCATTGCATTTACATTTACGGTTTGAGCAAAAAAAGTTAAGTTGGCGGAATTCCTGCAGGTGGTCGACTTTCCGTTAATCCTACAACTAGAGAACAGAAGATAACCTTGACTATGACTACACGAGTCAACTATAGATGTTAGAGACATCGACATTCACTGCAAGTCTCCTTCTCATGTCAGCTACATGGCATGGATATGCCATTGGTAATAAGGCCACTTTGTTTCTCGTTAAAGCGGAAAGCAAAAGTGATGCTTACATCAATAATTGCAATCCTAAAACAAAGAGAATTTCAAGTACAGTGCGAAGAGAAGTCAAATGTGGCAAAGGTTTTCAGGCATCTATGAGATGACCTTTTAGCTGACGATTTACTTTATTTTACTATGTATTTCAGCCTCTTACGTCACATGCCTTTGACTCAAACCTTTGACTCCAACCTTGACTCCAACCTTTGACTCCCATCTTTGACTCCCACCTTGACTCCCATCTTTGACTCTCATCTTTGACTCAACCTTGATTCCCATCTTTGACTCCAACCTTTGATTCCATCTTTGACTCCCACCTTTGATTCCCATCTTTGACTCCTACCTTGACTCCCACCTTTGACTCCCATCTTTGAC
>JAXRKP010002351.1:25000-52500 GCA_037039925.1 Doris montereyensis
CACACCACCACACCACACCACCACCACACCCACCACCACCACACCACACCACACACCACCACACCACCACCACCACACCACCACCACACCACCACACCACCACACCACCACACCACACCACCACACCACCACACCACCACCACCACACCACCACACCACCACCACCACACCACCACCACACCACCACACCACCACACCACCACACCACCACACCACCACCACCACACCACACCACCACACCACCACCACACCACCCACCACCACCACACCACCACACCACCACCACCACCACCACCACACACCACACCACCACCACCACACCACCACACACCACCACACCACCACCACCACCACCACCACACCACCACACCACACACCACCACCACCACCACCACACCACCACACCACCACCACCACACCACCACACCACCACACCACCACACCACCACCACCCACCACCACCACCACACCACCACACCACCACCACCACCACCACACACCACCACACCACCACCACCACCACCACACCACCACACCACCACACCACCACCACACCACCACCACCACCACCACCACCACCACCACCACCACCACACACCACCACACCACCACACCACCACCACCACCACCACCACACCACCACCACACCACCACCACCACCACCACACCACCACCACCACCACCACCACACCACCACACCACCACACCACCACACCACCACACCACCACACCACCACCACCACCACACCACCACACCACCACACCACCACCACCACCACCACACCACCACACCACCACCACCACACCACCACCACCACCACACCACCACACCACCACCACCACACCACCACCACACCACACCACCACACCACCACACCACCACACCACCACACCACCACCACCACCACCACCACACCACCACCCACCACCACCACTACCACCACCACACCACCACCACCACACCACCACCACCACCACCACCACCACCACCACACCACCACACCACCACCACACCACCACACCACCACACCACCACACCACCACACCACACACCACCACCACACCACCACCACCACACCACCACACCACCACCACACCCACACCACCACACCACCACTACCACCACCACACCACCCACTACCACCACCACCCACACCACCACCACACATCACCACCACCACCACCACCACACCACCACACCACCACACCACCACCACCACACCACCCACCACCACACCACCACACTACCACACACACCACCACACCACCACACCACCACACCACCACACCACCACACCACCACACCACCACACCACCACACCACCACACCACCACACCACCACCACTACCACCACACCACCACCACACCACCACCACACCACCACACCACCACACCACCACTACCACCACACCACCCACCACCCACCACCACCACCACACACCACCACACCACCACACCACCACCCACCACCACACCACCACCACCACCACACCACCACCACACCACCACACCACCACCACCACCACCACACCACCACACCACCACACCACCACACCACACCACACCACCACACCACCACCACACCACCACACACCACCACACCACCACACCACCACCACACCACCACACCACCACACCACCAAAACCACCACACCACCACCACCACCACCACCACACCATCATCACCACACCACCATCACACCACCACACCACCACACCTAATCACACCATCAACAAGACACACCACAGACATACAGCCACACCCACCACTCACTCAACACACCACATACCACCACACCACCTATACCACCACTATAACACACTATCACATCAATATACACTATACATCACACACATCTATCATCACTCACCACTACATCACACAACAACTACCACTATACCATCACACCTAGCATATCACATCACACCACTATACCACACCACTCATAATAACATCTCTAACAACTACCACAATACCTATCACATTACCATAACTCACATATACATATACTACTAATATAATATACACACTATCATAAGATAATAATATCATCCACTATACCAACACACATAATTACACCTATCACACACTATACCATCACACAACCACACCACTATACTCAGTGACTACCTATACGACATCAGTGTACATAAACTATATATAATGTAAAGTGTAACAGCATCTACTAGTAATACATATACTAGTACACTATATAATCAATACTAAGCTGAAATGATAACATAGCTGTAATACTCAATCACTATCAGTCTACACCTATAACAGTGACACTGAACTGATACGTATACTACCTATAACTAGCTGCTACTGACTATAATAGTGTAATGAAACTACACCACTATACACTCATCACACCACTATACCATCACTCTACCACGATCCACTATACCACCTATCAACTAGTAATATATACCTGTGTACATCAACCTATTGCATAACATACTGTACATAAGTCATACTACAATACACTAATCACACCACTATACCAGTCACACCACTATACCATCACACTAACATACCACTATACCACACAACTACTATACCATCAATACCATCACACACTATACCATCACTACACTATACATAGCTGTACACTACATATAATAATGTCACACATCTACACCACTAATACCATCAACACTATACTCAGTACACTACTCACTAGTGTCCACCAGCACCTACAATAGTACCTATCAACATCCACTAGTACCATCTCCTCACTAGTATCCACCACACCACTCGTGTAATGACTCACTCCATACGTATAATACATCACACCACTATACCATCACACCACTACACCATCACACACTATAACTAGCTATACACTACAATCACACACTATAATACCAGTCACATCCACCTATACCACCTCGACCACTATAACCCATCCTCATCATATCACTAGTGTACCACTGATATCAATCGTACCACTACACTCACGAGTAACCACTATACCACTAGTACCACGATACTCACTAGTATACTCACTATCCACTAGTACCATCACTACTACTAGCACCATCACCTACACTAGTGTAATGCCACTATAACCTAGTGTACATGCTATAATCGTGTAATGACTACACTAGTACCTGCTATACTCGTGTACACTACTCTACTATAGTCACTAATCATACACGGTCAGCTATACCTAGTCACACCACTATACCATCGACTAATATACATCACGTGTACTACGTATACCATCACACCACTATACCTCGACATAGTGTCACTAGACTCAATGTAATAGTGTACTAATCTAATAGAGTAATAGTGCTAATAAGTGATAATCTCACTAGTACTACAGCATACATAATAGTGACATCGATCTAACACTATACACTATACTCACTGTCATGATATCCACTAGTGTACATGATCATACCACTATACCATCAAACAAAGTAATAACCATCATCACGTGCAATGATATAATAGTAGTAATACATACTCACATAGTGTAATAATCATCACAGCTAATACCATCGATACATGAGTACCCATGATAACTAGTCACTACATGCTATACTCACGTAATATCACTAGTCACTATACTATAAACTAGTATAATAATATACACACCTACTGATAACCAGTGTACATGCACTAATAATAAGTGTAATGATATATAGTGTATATAAAACAGTGAATAAAATAATAGTCACCACTATACCACTAGTGTACCACTAGACACACACCACTATACCAACACTAGCTGACATGACTCCGACACACTATATAACTATACTACGTGTACCTGATATCACTCACTATAACATCACTCACTAGTACCATCACACCACTAGCCTACTGACTATACACGGTCACCAGCTATACTACAAACTAATAGGTACCTACTATACATAGTACCATCGATCAGTACTATCTCATCACTATCACTCACACACTAGTACCATCACATCAATACGGTACTATACTAATCACACCACTATACCATCACACCACTACATCAGCTAATCACTACTAACTCACTATACATCCACTATACCATCACACCACTATATCCATCACACCACTACTAATAATAGTGTAATCGAATAACTAACCTAACAGCTGTACCACTATACATAGGTGTACTGATACTACACTCACAACACTATACTACACACCACTCACCACTATACATCAGCCTACTGCACTATACATCAACACTACACTCTTACCAGCACTACCACTATACATCAAACATAGTGTAATGCTATACATTACCACTATACCATCACTCAAATAAATAATATATAGTGTACACTGATCACTACACCTACTACCACTGATCAATCCACTATACATATATACTAGACCATCACACTCACTTACGTGTAATGATATCAACTACATACTCCTATACCAGCACACCACTACTACATACTACATCACAATATCACACTATACCATCAGCACCACTATATCACCTAGTATACACTACTCAATACGACCTACTATACCATCACAGTCAATCACTATACATCACTACCACCTATACATCACCACTATACATCACCACTACACCACTATCACTATACCATCACACCACTAGTCCATCACACCATATACTCAACCACTATACCATCACCACTATACCATCACACTATCATAGTAAAAATAGTGTAACTGATACTAATAGTATACAATCACTCACTAGGTAATACTCATCACTAGGAACTCACTATACTAAGGTAAACTATCATAAATAGTGTAATAAACAAATCTCATACTATACCATCACACCACTATAGTGTCCAATCATCTATACTCGTATACCTACTAATCATCACGTAAGATATAATAAGCTCGTACATCACTACTAATACGAGTAACAACTAGACAATACTCGTGTACTGATATACACTAGTCCATCACCACTACCATAATAATATAATAGTGTAAATGATATCATAGTGACTACCATCATAGTACCATCACTATCAATAGTCACTACTATAATCGTGTACTGATATAAATAGTGTCACTCACTATCACCATAGTCACAATATACCTCGTGTAATGCTCAACTCACGTACACACTATAAATCACTCACTATACCTAGCTACATAATCCTACTAGTGCTAACAGATCTAGACCACTACACACTAGTAACCACTACACCACTATACGCATCACACCACTATACCATCACACCACGTACCATCACACCACTATACTCAGTCAGCCTACTAGTGTAATAATAATAGCTAAATCAGTGTAATGTAATACTATACCATCAGCTACCACTATACATCACTAGTCTCACACCACTATACCATCATCTACCGACTATAAAGTAATCGGTAAGCACTCTACTAGTCCATCACACCACTAGTACCATCACACTATACATAGCTGTACACTCTACGAATGCTACTCATAGGTCATATACTCACACTCGTATACCACCTATCACACAGCTACTACCTACTATACACTCCACTACACCACCACAACCACTATACTCACCACACACTATACCATCAGTCACCCACTATACCAGCACACCACTTACAACTGTCATCTATAATCTACCTATATACATCACACCACTATACTCGACACCACTACACTCTAGTCAACCTACTCCACTATACCACTATACCGACTATACTACACTATACCTATCACACACTAGCTATACCAACTATACCACTACACCACTATACCAGCCTACACCACTTATACCACACACCACTATACCACACACCACTACACCACACCACTATACCTACCACACACCACTACTACACCACACACATACCACACTCACACCACACACCACTATACCCATCAAAAGACTATAATCGTGTCACACCACTAATAGTGACACTAATCACTACTAGTGCTCAAAATATAATCAGTGTCATAATAATATAACTCACTATACCAGCTACTAACCACTATACCACTCTACTATAGCACACTAATAATAGTGTACCATGAAACTAGTGAATGACATACATAGTGTCCTCCGATTAATACTCAACATCACTATACATAGTGTACATACACTATACTAGTGTCACACTATATCAAGCTCACTATCACTATACTCACGTCATCATCACATAGAACACACTATACCACTAGTATCACTATACACCACTCTACTATACCATCCACTATACCACTATACCGTCTATACCATCATACCACTACACCACTATACATCACCACTATACCATCAGGTCCACTACTCTATACCACAACCACTATACCACTATACATCTAGTACCTAGCTCACTCACTATACCTAGTACCACGTATACCATCACACCACTATACCGATACCATCACCACTGTAACCATATCACTAGAGTCACTCGACTATACCACCTATACCACTATACATCGTCTATACCACCACACCACTATACCACTCACTAGTGTAATAATAAATAGTGACATAACTACTCATCGTGTAATAATATAATAGGTAATAATCACTATACATAACTAGCACTCGCTAATATAACAGTGTAATCCACTATACTAGGTCACTACACTATACATCACGACCTGCTATCACCACTAATCTACTACACTTATACGTCGACTATACCATCACTACCACTATACTCCACTAGTGACCACTACACCACTATCACTAGTACTATCCATCACACCTAGTAACTACTATCAATAAGTGTAATGATATAATACGTGTAATCGATACTCAATAGTGTCCATGACTATCACAGTCTATACCATCAACAGTGTCACTGCACTATATAGTGTCCAACAATACCACTAGACATCACTATCACTACCGACATACACTATACCATCACTACACTATCATAGTGTAACTATACATCGACTACAATCAAATAGTAATGACTATATAGTGTAATCACACCATACTCACCACTACAATACACACTCACGACCACTATACATCACATCCACCACACCACTATACCATCATACTCGTGTAATCCTACAACGTATACATACATAGAATAGCTACTGATATAATAGTGTAATAATATAACTCGTGTCCATACTACTCTACATAGTGTACTGCATCAATACGGTATACCACTTACTACCACCACTCACTACTCATATCCTCGTACATGATATCATAGTCTATCATAACTACTATCACCTAAACCACGATACCATCTACACCACTACACCTACTAACAATAGTGTCCATCTAACTACTACACCTAGTCTACACACCACTATAATCAGTGTAATGATACTACATCAATCCACTCGTACTACCACTACACCACTAGTGTCACGATATAACTAGTACATACACTAATACAGTACATGCATCACCTAAACCATCAAATACCATCACTCGACTGATACTACTACACCACTCACTAGTGACAGCTATCACTAAGAACTAATAGTGTAATGCTCTAAAAATCATCCATAGTGTACATGATACCTACACTAGTATACTAATATAATACGTGTACTGACTACTAATACGTACTACTACCTACTACCACTAGTACCATCACAACACTAGTCTACTATCATCACTACGCTACTACCACGACACTCACTATACTAGGTAACTAACTATAATAGTGTCATGATCACCACTACCACTACACCACTCCACAGCGACTGATATCCATCGACTCACTATCCACTAGTCACTACACCAACATAAGACCTACACTCATCCGTATACCTACCTATCACCACGTACATACAAATCATAACTAGTGTCAGACCTCTCAACCATCTAACTATACCTACACTCACACGACCACCACACCACTGTACCTACTCACTACGTATACCTAATCACATCAGTCACCACTACACCACTAGTGACCATGCTATACATCATATAATCAATAATAATATATAATAGTATCACTAGTGTACATGAACAATCAGTATAATAATATAAATAGTGTACATCAATCATAATAGAGTCAGCTATACACAGTCGAACTCACACTATACATCAGTGTACTCACTATAATAGTGTACATACTCACTACTACGTGTACATGACTATCACTAGAGTCACAACTACCACTAAACCACTCATACACCACTAGACCATCACATCCACTAGAGAACTGATACCATACCAGCTATAATCAGTGCTACTGATCACTCCACTAGATACCAGTCACACCTACTATAGACATACAGGTGTAATGCTCTAATAGTAATAACATCGTGTACAGCATCCACTAGAGTCACTATAACCTCACACCTAGCTATACCTACACACACTATACACTAGGTACTACATATAATAGTGTAATGATACTAATAGTATAACTAGTGTAATGCCTATACAGAACTACTCAGTGCTAAGCTCAACACTACACTATACCATCGTACACTAACCAATACTAGTCATGCATCCACTAGTGTACTGATATAATAGTGAACCATACCATACACCACTATACCACCACCTAGACAATATAACTAGTGTAACTCATCACACCACTATACACATCACACACTAATACCATCACATCGTGTATAATATACACCAGTGTAATATCATCACTAGTGCTCACTACTATACATAGAACACTACATATACATCACTACTACAACCATCGACAGCCACTATAGCTGTAACATTATACTAGTGTACATCAATATACCTCAGACCACTCACACCACTAGTACCATCTATACACTAGTACTCGACACACTACCACTTACCATCACACCAGCTATACCATCACACCGAGTAAGATAACTAGTGTAAAACAATATAATCAGTGTAAATGATATAATACGTGTAACTGCTCACACTCGATCATAAAACTAGGTACTGATCTAAAGTGTACCATCACACCACTATCAGGTACATCCGAGTCATACCACTAACTAATATACATACGATGTACTAGAGTAACCACTATACCATCACTCGACTCACTATACCATCTCACACATAGTGTAAATGATAATACACTAGTGTACCATCAACTCACGTGTACATGCTATCACCACTATACCATCACACACTACACCACTAGGTCCTACCTAACCTACGTGTACTATCATCATCACTATACCACTATCCCTAGTCACATCACTACCACTAGTACCATCATCACAACCACTATACCACTCACGACCACTATCCAGCCTCACCACTATACTCAGCACTATACCATCAGTGACACTCATCTATAGTGTCATGCCATCCACTAGTACCACTCACCACTATACATCACTACACTATACCACACACCACTATACCATCACAGGTAAAGATATACTAGTGTACTGATCCATCATCAGTGTCAGACTCTAATACCAGTCACTCATACAATACACCACTCCACTACCACCACACCACTATACCATCACACCACTATACCATCACATACACCACTAGACCACCAGACCACTATACCTCAGTCACTACCACTACTACCATCAGTGTCCATCATAACCACAGTCACTCACCACTATCCACTAGTAAGCACTATCACACCACTTCATCAACTCTACTCACACGTCCACTATACCATCACACCACTACACATACACCACTATACTCTCAATCACCACTCATAGCTACACACCACTACACCATCGACTCACTACACATCACTACACCACATAGACCACTAACATCACTATCACCACCACTAACCACCACACCACTTAAACCATCACACCACTACCTACACCACCACAACCACTAAACCATCACTACTCACCACACCACTATACCATCAACCACACACACTCACTAGGTCACACCTACATCAGTACACCAGCACTACACTATACCATCACCACACCACTAGTACCTATCACACCAAAACACTATAAAACCACAAAACACAACCCCATAACACAAATATAAACACAAACTACACAACTCACACACCACTATACAACTACACTATCATCACCACACCACCATACCACCACACCACTGCTACACCACACACCACTATACCAACAGCATACACCAACACTCACTACACCACTACACCACACACCTACACAACCACCACACACCACTACACCATCCACACTACACACTATACCACTACACCACTACATCACACCACACACCACACACCAACCCCACACCACACACCACTACCACCACTCACACCACCACACCCCCAACCACACACCACACACCACACCACCAACCACCACTACCACCACACCACCACTACCACTACCCACCAACCCACCACCACCACACCACCTACCCCACCACACCACACCACCACACCAACCACACCACCCACCAACTACCACCACACCACCACCCCCCACCACAACCACCAACCACACCACCACCACACCAACCACACACAACCACCACCACACCACCACCAACCCACCACACCACCACACACCACCACCACCACACCACACACCACACACCCAACACCACACCCACACCAACCCACCACAACCACACTACCACACCCACCACCACACCACCACCACACACCCAACCACCACCACCACACACCACACCACCCTACCACACCACCACCACCACACCACACCACACACCACCAACCACCACATCACACAACCACACCACCACACACCACCACACAACCACATCACCACACACCACCATACACCACCACACACCACCACACACCACCACAGACCACCACACACCACCACACACCACCACACAACGACACTACCTACACACCACCACACAACGACACCACCACACAACGACACCACCACACCACCACCACCACCACACACCGACACCACCACACAACGACACCACCACACAACACACCACCACACCACCACACCACCACACACACAACCACACAACCACACACCACAACGACACCACCACCACAACACACACCACCCACACAACGACACCACACACCACCACACAACGACACAACACACAACCACACCACCACACAACGACACCACCACACAACGACACCACACACACAACGACACACAACACACCACACACCACCACACAACACACCACCACACAACGACACAACGATTATCACCACACAACGACACCACCACACACAACCACACAACGACACCACCATCATACACAACGACACCACCACACAACGACACCACCACACAACCACACCACCACACAACGACGCCACCACACAACGACAGCACCACACCACCACACAACGACACCACCACACCACGACACCACCACACACCACACAGCCACACCACCACACAACGACACCACCACACAACCACCCACCACACACCACATACCACATACCACCACACACCAACCACACCACCACACAACCACACCACCACACACCACCACCACCACACCACCACACACCACACACCACACCCATCACACACCAGCACACACCACACACCAGCACACACCACACACCACACACCCTCTCTCGCAACCTCACTCTCTCAACCTTTCATTCACACACACACACATACATACAACCACACCACCACACATCCGACAATTTGGGCCTGTGTTTTTATGGAACCACACCACCATGCATAAACATAGGAAATATACCTACTTCACCACCACACACAACCACCACAACCACAACCACACCACCACACCACCACCACACACCACAACCACACACCACACCACCACACAACCCACACCACACCACAACCACAACCACACCACACCACCAACCACACACCACACCACCACCACACCACACACCACAACACCCACACCACAACACACCACCCACACCACCACCACACACCACACACCACCACACCACAACCACCACCACACCACCAACCACACCACAACCACCACCACCACCACCACCCACACCACCACCACCACAACCACCACACCAACACCACCACCACCACCACACCACCACCACCACACCACACACCACCAACCACCACCACCACACCACCACCACACACACCACCCACCACACACCAACACACCACACACCACCACACCACCACACCACACCCACCACACCACCACCACCACCACCAACACCCACCACACCACAACCACCACCACACCACAACCACACCACCACCACCACACCACAACCACACACCACACCCAACACCATCAACACCACACCAACCACACCACCACCACCACACCACCACCACCACACCACAACACCACCACCACCACCACACCACCACCACCACACCAACACCACCAACACCACACACCACCAACCAACCACCACACCACATCACCACACACCACCACCACCACACCACCTACAACACCACACACCACAACCACCACCACACACCACACCCACACACCACCAACCACCACACCCCACCACACCACAACCACCAACCATCCACCACCAACACCACACACACCACCAACCACACCACACCCAACACCACACACCACCACCAACACACCACACACCATACACCACACACCACCACAACCACCACCACCACACCACACTACCACCACACCAACACCACCACCACCACAACCACCACACTACACCACACACCACCACCACACACCCACCACACCAACACACCACTACACCACCACACCACAACCACACACCACCACCACCACACCACACCACCAACACACCACACCCACACAACACACCACCTACCACCACACCACACACACTACACCACCACACACCACCACACCACCACCCAACCACCACACACACCACACACCACACCCACCACCACACACCACCCACACCACCACACACCACCACAACACCACCACCACCACACACACCACCCCAACACCACCACACCACACCACACACCACCACACCACCACACCACACCAACCACCACAACCACCACCACCAACCACTCAACCACACACCACACCACCCACACCACCACACCACACACCACAACCACCAACCACCATCACCACACCACCAACACCACCACACCACCACACCACTACACCACACACACCACCCACACCACACACCACCACACCACCACACCACACACACCACCACACCACCAACACCACCAACCACAACCACCACACCCACACAACACCACACACCACCCAACACCCACCACCACACCACACCACCACACCACCACACCACAACACCACAACCCCACACCACACCAACCACCACCACCACACCAACCACCACCACACCACCACACCCACACACCACCAACCACAACACCACCACACCACACAACACCACACCACCCACCACCACACCACAACCACACACCACACACCACCACACCACCACACCACCACACCACCAACCACCCACCACCACCCACCAACACCACACCACCACACCACCACACACCACCAACACCACACACCACCACCACACACCACAACCAACCACCACACCACCCACACCACCACCACACCCACCAACACAACCACACCACCCACCACCACACAACCCCACCACCACCACCACCACCACACCACCACAACCACCAACACCACACAACACCACACCACCATCACACCACCACCACCACCACTACCACCACCACACCACAACCACCACACCACCACACCACAACCACCAACACCACCACCACACCACCACACCACAACACCCACACCACCACCACACACACACCACCCACACCACCACACCACCAACCACCACAACCACACACCTACCACCACAACCACACCCAACACCACCACCACCAACACCACACCACCACACACCACCACCAACCACCACAACCACCACCACACCACACACACCACAACACACCACCACCACCACACACCACCACATACCACAACCACCACCAACCCACCACACCACACCCACACACCACACCACACCACCACACAACCACCACACCCCACACCACACCACCAACCACACCACCCACCACACCACCCACCACAACCACCACACACCACAACACCCACACACCACACCACCCACACACCACACCACACCACCACCCACCACCCACACCACCACCACCAACACCACCACCCACCACCACCACCACACCCACCAACACCACCACCACCACCACACCACACCACCACCCAACACCACACCACACACCACCACCACCACCACACACACCACACACCCACCCCACCACCCAACCACCACCACCACCACACACCACCACCACCACCACCACCAACCACCACCACCACAACCAACCCCACACCACACACCAACCACCACACCCACCACACCACCACCACACCACCACCACACCCACCACCAACACCACACCACACCAACCACCCACCACACCACCCACCACACCACAACACCACACCACAACCACACCCACCACCACACCACACCAACCACCACCCACCAACCACCACCACACCACACACCACACCACCAACAACCACACCACACCACACACCACCACCCACACCACCACCACCACAACACCACCAACACCACACCACACCACCACCACACCACCACCACCACACACACCACCAACCACACCACCACACAACCACCAACCACCACCACACCACACCACACCACACCACAACCACCCACAACACCAACACCACAACCCACCACACCAACCAACCAACACCCAACACCCACCACCACAACACCACCACACCACCACCACCACCACACACCACACCCACCACACCCACCACAACCACCACACCACCACACCACCACAACACCACCCACACCACCACCACACACCACCCACCACCCAACACCACCACCACAACCACCACACCACCCCACCACCACCACACCACACCCCACACCACCACCACCACCACACACCACACCAACCCCACCACCACCACACACCACACCCCCACCACACCACCACACCACCACCACCACCACCACCACACCACACCCAACCACACCACCACCCACACCACACCACAACACCACCACCACCACCACACACACCCAACACACCACACCACCCACACATCACCACCACACCACACCACCACCACCACCACCACCCACCACACCACCACCACACCACCACAACCACACCACCACACCACACACCACCACACCACAACCACCACACCACACACCACCACACCACACACCACACACCACCCCCACCACCCACACCACCACACACCACACCAACACACCACCACCCACCACCACCACCACCACACCACCACACACCACACCACCCACCACACACCCAACACACCACCCACCACACCACCACACACACCACACCACCACCCACCAACCACCACACCACCACAACCACCAACACCACCACACCACCACCACACCACAACCACCAACCACACCACCACACCACCACACCCACACCACCTCACACACACCACCACCCACCACACCACCACACCACACCACCCTCACCACCCACCACCACACACCACACCACCCCACACCACCACACCACACACCATCACACCACACCACAACCCCACCACCACAACACCACCCACACCACAACCACCACCACACCACCCCACCCACCACCACACCACACCACCAACCACACCACCACACCACCACCACACACCACACCACCACACCAACCACCACCCCACCACACCACCACCAACACACACCACACCACCACAACACCAACACCACAACCACACCACACCACCAACACACCCCACCACAACCACCAACCACACACCACCACCAACCACACCACAACACCAACCACACCACCACACCAACACCACACCCCCCACCACACCACACCACCACACCACCACACCACCACAACACCACCAACCACCACACCACCACACCCACCACACCACACAACACCACCACCAACACCACACCACCCCACACCACCACCACACCACCACACCACAACCACACCACCACCAACACCACCCACCACCCCACCACACCACCACACCCACCCACACTACTCCACCACATCACCACACCACCACACCACCACCACACCACCACACCCACACCACCGCACCACCAACCTACCACACCACCACACCACCACCACACCACCCCCACAACCACCAACCCACACCACCACATCACTGCCACCACACCAACACCACCACCACCACCACAACTTAGGAACAGGGCGTAGTCATTGCGTTAGGGACAGAGCGTAGTCATTGCGTTAGAGACAGGGCGTAGTCATTGCGTTAGAGACAGGGCATAGTCCTTGCGTTAGAGACAGGGCGTAGTCATTGCGTTAGAGACAGGGCGTAGTCATTGCGTTAGGGACAGGGCGTAGTCATTGCGTTAGAGACAGGGCGTAGTCATTGCGTTAGAGACAGGGCATAGTCCTTGCATTAGGGACAGGGCGTAGTCATTGCGTTAGAGAAGGGCGTAGTCATTGCGTTAGGGAGACAGGGCATAGTCCTTGCGTTAGGGACAGGGCGTAGTCATTGCGTTAGAGACAGGGCGTAGTCATTGCATTAGAGACAGGGCATAGTCCTTGCGTTAGGGACAGGGCGTAGTCCTTGCGGGGTCATTGCGTTAGAGAAGGGCATAGTCATTGTGTTAGAGACAGGGCATAGTCCTTGCGTTAGAGACAGGGCGTAGTCATTGCGTTAGAGAAGGGCGTAGTCCTTGCGTTAGAGACAGGGCGTAGTCATTGACGTTAGAGACAGGCGTAGTCATTGCGTTAGAGACAGGGCGTAGTCCTTGCGTTAGGAACAGGCGATTAAAGGGCGTAGTCCTTGCGTTAGGGACAGGGCGTAGTCATTGCGTTAGAGACAGGGTGTAGTCCTTGCGTTAGGAACAGGGCGTAGTCATTGCGTTAGGACAGGGCGTAGTCATTACATTAGGAGAGACGGCGTAGTCATTGCGTTAGAGACAGGGCGTAGTCATTGCGTTAGGAACAGGCGTAGTCATTGCGTTAGAGACAGGGTGTAGTCCTTGCGTTAGGAACAGAGCGTAGTCATTGCGTTAGAGACAGGGCGTAGTCCTTGCGTTAGGAACAGAGCGTAGTCATTGCGTTAGAGACAGGGCGTAGTCCTTGCGTTAGCGTAGTCATTGGTTAGGAACAGGGTGTAGTCATTGCGTCTATCTATCTATATATCTATCTACCTATCTATCATGTCTATCTATCTATCTATCTATCTATCTATATATCTATCTGTCTGTCTGTCTGTCTGTCTGTCTATCCATCTATATATTTATCTGTCTGTCTGTCTGTCCGTCTATCCATCTTCTATCTATCTTTATATATTTATCTATCTTTATATATATATATATATATATATATATATATATATATATATATATATATATATATATATATATATATATATATATATATATATCCATCTATCTATGTTTCTATCCCTCTATCTATCTATCTATCTATCTATCTATCTATCTATCTATCTATCTATCTATCTATCTATCTATCTATCTATATATCTATCTATCTACCTCACTATCTATCTATATATCTATTCATATATCTATCTATCTATATACATATCTATCTATGAATATATCTATATTATATGTATATTGATCTGTATATATATATATATATATATATATATATATATATATATATATATATATATATATATATATATATATATATATATATATATAGATAGATAGATAGATAGATAGATAGATAGATAGATAGATAGATAGATAGATAGATAGATAGATAGATAGGTAGATAGATAGATAGATAGATAGATAGATAGATAGATAGATAGATAGATAGATAGATAGATAGATGGATAGATAGATAGATAGATGGATAGAAAGAAAGAATATAGATAGATAGATAGATAGATAGATAGATAGATAGATAGATAGATAGATAGATAGATAGATAGATAGATAGATAGATATATAGATGGATCGATAGATAGATAGATAGATAGATAGATAGATAGATAGATAGATAGATAGTTAGATATATAGATAGATATATAAATAGATAGATAGACAGATAGATGGATAGAAACATAGATAGATGGATATATATATATATATACACAGATATATACTAGGTAGGTAGATCTACCTATCTATCTATCTATCGATGTATCTATCTATCTATATATCCATGCATCCATCCATTTATCTATCTATGTACCTGCTATCTAGCTATCTATCTAACTATATGTATGTATATATATATATATATATACATACATATACATACATCTATCTATCTATCTATCCATCTATCCATCCATGTATCTATCTATGTACCTGGCTAATTGGTTTAACAGTCTTCCAGCACAAGCACAGGTGCACCAAAAAGCGCAGCAAATTCACAAATCCAAATGAATATTACCTTATATTGAATTTTGAAAAAAATCGCTGGAACAAAATATAGAACTGAATATGTTAGCCACGAGATGCCAAAGCTAACCAACCCTCCCCCACCTTTCCCCCTCTTCCGCTCCCCATCCCCATGCAGGTGACGTCAATGTTTACGTTCGTCACAATTTGTATACGTCACGTGTTCACCAGAAGCCCTTTGGCATTTAGCTTGAGACTTTCCCATCTATTCTGTGTCTGAGTCTGTACTACGTGTGTGTATGCATGTATGTGTGACTATGTGTGTGTGTGTGTGTGTAGTCACTGTGTGTGTATGCATGTATGTCTGACTATGTGTGTGTGTAGTCACTGTGTGTGTGTAGTCACTGTGTGTGTAGTCACTGTGTGTGTATAGTCACTGTGTGTATAGTCACTGTATGTGTATGAGTCACTGTGTGTGTGTGTGTATGTAGTCACTGTGTGTGTATGTCATGTATGTAGTCACTGTGTGTGTATGTAGTGTGTGTAGTCACTGTGTGTGTGTAGTCACTGTGTGTGTGTACTGTGTGTGTAGTCACTGTGTGACTATGTGTGTGTGTGTGTGTAGTCACTGTGTGTGTATGTAGTCACTGTGTATAGTCACTGTGTATGTAGTCACTGTGTGTGTATGTAGTCACTGTGTGTGTATGTAGTCACTGTGTGTATGTAGTCACTGTGTGTGTAGTCACTGTGTGTGTATGTAGTCACTGTGTGTGTAGTCACTGTGTGTGTAGTCACTGTGTGTGTATGTAGTCACTGTGTGTGTAGTCACTGTGTGTGTATCACTGTGTGTGTATGTAGTCACTGTGTGTGTATGTAGTCACTGTGTATGTAGTCACTGTGTGTGTATGTAGTCACTGTGTATGTAGTCACTGTGTATGTAGTCACTGTGTGTGTATGTAGTCACTGTGTGTGTGTGTATGTAGTCACTGTGTATGTAGTCACTGTGTATGTAGTCACTGTGTGTGTATGTAGTCACTGTGTGTGTATGTAGTGACACTGTGTGTGTATGTAGTCACTGTATGTAGTCACTGTGTATGTAGTCACTGTGTGTATGTAGTCATGTAGTCACTGTGTGTATGTAGTCACTGTGTGTGTATGTAGTCACTGTGTGTGTAGTCACTGTGTGTGTATGTAGTCACTGTGTGTGTATGTAGTCACTGTGTGTGTAGTCACTGTGTGTGTATGTAGTCACTGTGTGTGTAGTCACTGTGTGTGTATGTAGTATGTAGTCACTGTGTGTGTATGTAGTCACTGTGTGTGTATGTAGTCACTGTGTGTGTATGTAGTCACTGTGTGTATGTAGTCACTGTGTGTATGTAGTCACTGTGTGTGTAGTCACTGTGTGTGTATGTAGTCACTGTGTGTGTATGTAGTCACTGTGTGTATGTAGTCACTGTGTGTGTATGTAGTCACTGTGTGTGTATGTAGTCACTGTGTGTGTGTGTATGTAGTCACTGTGTGTGTATGTAGTCACTGTGTGTATGTAGTCACTGTGTGTGTATGTAGTCACTGTGTGTGTATGTAGTCACTGTGTGTGTAGTCACTGTGTGTGTGTAGTCACTGTGTGTATGTAGTCACTGTGTGTGTAGTCATGTGTGTCACTGTGTGTGTGTAGTCACTGTGTGTGTATGTAGTCACTGTGTATGTAGTCACTGTGTGTGTATGTAGTCACTGTGTGTGTATGTAGTCACTAGTCACTGTGTATGTAGTCACTGTGTGTGTATGTAGTCACTGTGTGTGTATGTAGTCACTGTGTGTGTGTCACTGTGTGTGTATTTAGTCACTGTGTGTGTATGTAGTCACTGTGTGTGTAGTCACTGTGTGTGTATGTAGTCACTGTGTGTGTATGTAGTCACTGTGTGTATGTAGTCACTGTGTGTGTAGTCACTGTGTGTGTATGTAGTCACTGTGTGTGTATGTAGTCACTGTGTGTGTGTGTGTGTATGTAGTCACTGTGTGTGTGTAGTCACTGTGTGTGTGTAGTAGTCACTGTAGTCACTGTGTGTATGTAGTCACTGTGTGTGTAGTCACTGTGTGTGTATTTAGTCACTGTGTGTATGTAGTCACTGTGTGTGTGTAGTCACTGTGTGTGTAGTCACTGTGTGTGTATGTAGTCACTGTGTGTGTATGTAGTCACTGTTTGTGTAGTCACATCCTAACTGTGTGTATGTAGTCACTGTATGTAGTCACTGTGTGTGTAGTCACTTTGTGTGTATGTAGTCACTGTGTGTGTATGTAGTCACTGTGTGTGTATGTAGTCACTGTGTGTGTATGTAGTCACTGTGTGTGTAGTCACTGTGTGTATGTAGTCACTATATCACGTGTATGTATTCACTGGTGTGTAGTCACTGTGTACATGGTCCTGTTCACTGTGTGTGTAGTCACTGTTTGTGTAGTAGTCACTGTGTGTTTAGTCACCCTGTGATAGTCTGTGTATGTAGAGTTCACGCTAAAAGAACCCTCGTGTGTAGTCACTGTGTGTGTACTCGATACAGCTTGTAGTGACTGTGTGTGTATGTAGTCACTGTGTGTGTAGTCACTGTGTGAGTGAGTTAGTCACTGCTAATGTAGTCACTGTGTACAACTTGTAGTCACTGTGTGTGTAGTCACTGTAAAAACTGTGATACAACTTGTTGTAGTATGTTTAGTCACTGTGTGTGTAGTCACTGTGTGTGTAGTCACTGTGTGTGTATGTAGTTTCACTGTGTGTGTGTAACACACTCGATACACTTGTGTGTTTGTACCTGTGTGTGACGAGTCACGTTTGGTAGTCAGAGGTGTGTAGTCACCTGTGTAGTCACTGTGTGTGTAGTCTGTGTGTAGTCACCGTGTGTGTGTAGTCACGTTTGTGTGTGTAGTCACTGTGTGTGTGTAGTCACTGTGTGTGTGTAGTCACTGTGTGTCTGTAGATGATGGTAATGGGATTTTGATTTTCATCTGATTTAACCCACATCCTAATGGAATCTTGGAGGAGTCAGATGATTTCCTGTAAGCAGCAGTTTATAGGTGATTTAACATGACAGAGTGTTGTGATCTGCACACGGGACCTCCTCTTTATTGTCTATATCCGTTGGGATTAGGCGTCAATCGATCTACATGGACCAGTTCGGGAGGGGGAGTGGGCGGGGGCAAGATAGAGTTGATGCTAAAAGAACCCTCGATACAACTTATGCGAGTAGAGTTTACGCTAAAAGAACCCTCGATACAACTTATGCGAGTAGAGTTTGCTAAAGAACCCTCGATACAGCTTGTGCGATGGTAAAAGAACCCTCGATACAACTTGTGCGATGAGTTTACGCTAAAGAACACACTTGATACAACTGATGGAGTAGAGTTTACGCTAAAAGAACACATTCGATACAACTTGTGCGAGTAGAGTTTACGCTAAAAGAACACACTCGATACAACTGTGTGGAGTTAGTACGCTAAAGTTACACTTGTTACAACTTATGCGAGTAGAGTTTACGCTAAAAGAACACCTCGATACAACTTGTGCGAGTAGAGTTTACGCTAAAGAACACACTCGATACAACTTGTTAGAGTAGAGTTTAAAAGAACCCTCGATACAACTTGCGAGTAGAGTTTACGCTAAAAGAACACACTCGATACAACTTGTCGAGTAGAGTTTACGCTAAAAGAACACACTCGATACAACTTGTGCGAGTAGAGTTTACGCTAAAAAGAACACACTCGATAACTTGTTTAGACGACCGTTTGGTTGAGAGGCCGACACCTCGTCTCTGGGCTATCGAATACCAAACTGTATTGTGTTACGTTTGTATATGTATTTATTTGTAGGTTGTGTGTGTTGTGTGTGTGTGTAAGATGATGGTAATGATGATCCTGATGATAATGGTGATGATGATTATCATGATGATGATGGTGATGATGATGATGGTGATGATGATGCTGATGATGCTAAAGATGATGATGATACTGATGATGATGCTGATGATGCTAAAGATGATGATGATGGTGATGATGATGCTGATGATGCTAAAGATGATGGTGATGGTGATGATGATGATGCTAAAGATGATGGTGATGATGATGCTGATGATGCTAAAGATGATGCTGATGGTGATGATGGAAAGGAAGGCATCTGTGTGGCGTTAGTCTGACAGTTAACTTGTTTAGACGTGTGTGTGTACGCAAGTCTCCGTACATATCTGTGTGACGTTAGTCTACAGTTAACTTGTTTAGACTTGTGTGTGTACGCAAGTCTCCGTACATATCTGTGTGGCGTTAGTCTACAGTTAACTTGTTTAGACTTGTGTGTGTACGCAAGTCTCCGTACATATCTGTGTGGCGTTAGTCTACAGTTAACTTGTTTAGACTTGTGTGTGTGTGTATCTGTGGCGCAAGTCTCCGTACATATCTGTGTGGCGTTAGTCTACAGTTAACTTGTTTAGACTTTGTGTGTACGCAAGTCTCCGTACATATCTGTGTGGCGTTAGTCTACAGTTAACTTGTTTAGACTTGTGTGTGTACGCAAGTCTCCGTACATATCTGTGTGGCGTTAGTCTACAGTTAACTTGTTTAGACTTGTGTGTGTACGCAAGTCTCTGTACATATCTGTATGGCGTTAGTCTACAGTTAACTTGTTTAGACTTTGTGTGTGTACGCAAGTCTCCGTACATATCTGTATGGCGTTAGTCCACAGTTAACTTGTTTAGACTTGTGTACGCAAGTCTCCGTACATATCTGTGTGGCGTTAGTCTACAGTTAACTTGTTTAGACTTGTGTGTACGCAAGTCTGTAGATATCTGTGTGGCGTTAGTCACAGTTAACTTGTTTAGACTTGTGTGTACGCAAGTCTCTGTAGATATCTGTGTGGCGTTAGTCCACAGTTAACTTGTTTAGACTTGTGTGTACGCAAGTCTCTGTACATATCTGTATGGCGTTAGTCCACAGTTAACTTGTTTAGACTTGTGTGTGTACGCAAGTCTCCGTACATATCTGTATGGCGTTAGTCCACAGTTAACTTGTTTAGACTTGTGTGTGTACGCAAGTCTCTGTACATATCTGTATGTTGTATTTGGTGGTCGCTTATGTCTGTATGTGCATATGTCTGTGACAATGTTCGTTCTGATGTGTGCTGTAATTATAGTTGTAGTTGCGGATGTGTTCGACAGCGCTCATGTGCGCGTTCGTGTATGTGTGTTTGTGTATGTGTGTATGTGTATATATGCGTGTGTGTTTGTCTATTTGTGTTTGTGTATTTGTGTTTGTGTGTTTGTGTATGTGTGTTTGTGTATATGCGTGTGCTTGTATGTGTGTTTGTGTATGTGTGTATTTGTGTATGTGTGTATGTGTATATGTGTGTATGTGTGTATGTATGTATGTACATATATATACATATGTATGTATGTGTGTGTGTGTGTGTGTGTGTGTGTGTGGCTTGTACCAATGATACAAATGATATTGATGAAGAAGAAGAAGCATCCCCGGCTATGTGCCTATATGTGGCTATGACAATTGGCATTTCTTTGCATTTCAGATAAGTCCTATGACATTGGCATTTCAGATAAGTCCTATGTCTTGGCATTTCAGATAAGTTCTATGACTTGGCATTTCAGATAAGTCCTATGACTTGGCATTTCATAAGTTCTATGTCTTTGCATTTCAGAGAAGTCCTATGTCTTGGCATTTCAGATAAGTCCTATGTCTTGGCATTTCAGAGAAGTCCTATGTCTTGGAATTTCAGATAAGTCCTATGTCTTGGCATTTCAGATAAGTTCTATGACTTGGCATTTCAGATAAGTCCTATGACTTGGCATTTCAGATAAGTTCTATGTCTTGGCATTTCAGATAAGTCCTATGTCTTGGCATTTCAGATAAGTCCTATGTCTTGGCATTTCAGATAAGTCCTATGTCTTGGCATTTCAGATAAGTCCTATGTCTTGGCATTTCAGATAAGTCCTATGTCTTGGCATTTCAGATAAGTTCTATGTCTTGGCATTTCAGATAAGTCCTATGTCTTGGCATTTCAGAGAAGTCCTATGTCTTGGCATTTCAGATAAGTTCTATGTCTTGGCATTTCAGATAAGTCCTATGTCTTGGCATTTCAGATAAGTTCTAGGACATTGGCATTTCAGATAAGTCCTATGACATTGGCATTTCAGATAAGTCCTATGTCTTGGCATTTCAGATAAGTCCTATGACATTGGCATTTCAGAGAAGTCCTATGTCTTGGCATTTCAGATAAGTCCTATGTCTTGGAATTTCAGATAAGTCCTATGTCTTGGCATTTCAGATAAGTTCTATGACTTGGCATTTCAGATAAGTCCTATGTCTTGGCATTTCAGATAAGTTCTATGACTTGGCATTTCAGATAAGTTCTATGTCTTGGCATTTCAGATAAGTCCTATGTCTTGGCATTTCAGAGAAGTCCTATGTCTTGGCATTTCAGATAAGTCCTATGTCTTGGTATTTCAGATAAGTCCTATGTCTTGGCATTTCAGATAAGTCCTATGTCTTCAGATCAATTCTATGTCTTGGCATTTCAGATAAGTCCTATGTCTTGGCATTTCAGATAAGTCCTATGTCTTGGCATTTCAGATAAGTTCTATGTCTTGGCATTTCAGATAAGTCCTATGTCTTGGCATTTCAGATAAGTTCTAGGACATTGGCATTTCAGATAAGTCCTATGTCTTGGCATTTCAGATAAGTCCTATGTCTTGGCTTTTCAGATAAGTCCTATGACTTGGCATTTCAGATAAGTCCTATGTCTTGGCATTTCAGATGTCCTATGTCTTGGCATTTCAGATAAGTCCTATGTCTTGGCTTTTCAGATAAGTCCTATGACTTGGCATTTCAGATAAGTCCTATGTCTTGGCATTTCAGATAAGTCCTATGTCTTGGCATTTCAGATAAGTCCTATGACTTGGCATTTCAGATAAGTCCTATGTCTTGGCATTTCAGATAAGTCCTATGTCTTGGCATTTCAGATAAGTCCTATGACTTGGCATTTCAGAGAAGTCCTATGTCTTGGCATTTCAGATAAGTCCTATGTCTTGGCATTTCAGATAAGTCCTATGTCTTGGCTTTTCAGATAAGTCCTATGACTTGGCATTTCAGATAAGTCCTATGTCTTGGCATTTCAGATAAGTCCTATGACATTGGCATTTCAGATAAGTCTATGACTTGGCATTTCAGATAAGTCCTATGTCTTGGCATTTCAGATAAGTCCTATGTCTTGGCATTTCAGATAAGTCCTATGTCTTGGCATTTCAGAGAAGTCTATGTCTTGGCATTTCAGATAAGTCCTATGTCTTGGCATTTCAGATAAGTCCTATGTCTTGGCATTTCAGATAAGTCCTATGACATTGGCATTTCAGATAAGTCCTATGACTTGGCATTTCAGATAAGTCCTATGTGGCATTTCAGGCTATTTCAGTCCTATGTCTTGGATTTAAGTCTATGTCTTGGCATTTCAGATAAGTCCTATGACTTGGCATTTCAGATAAGTCCTATGTCTTGGCATTTCAGATAAGTCCTATGATTTGGCATTTCAGATA
This sequence comes from Doris montereyensis, assembly GCA_037039925.1. Taxonomy (NCBI): domain Eukaryota; kingdom Metazoa; phylum Mollusca; class Gastropoda; order Nudibranchia; family Dorididae; genus Doris; species Doris montereyensis. Next base: position 50,781 of record JAXRKP010002351.1, read on the forward strand.
AGTCCTATGTCTTGGCATTTCAGATAAGTCCTATGACTTGGCATTTCAGATAAGTCTTATGTCTTGGCATTTCAGATAAGTTCTATGTCTTGGCATTTCAGATAAGTCCTATGTCTTGGCATTTCAGATAAGTTCTATGTCTTGGCATTTCAGATAAGTTCTATGACTTGGCATGTCAGATAAGTCCTATGTCTTGGCATTTCAGATAAGTCCTATGTCTTGGCTTTTCAGATAAGTCCTATGTCTTGGCATTTCAGATAAGTCCTATGTCTTTGCATTTCAGATAAGTCCTATGACTTGGCATTTCAGATAAGTCCTATGTCTTGGCATTTCAGATAAGTCCTATGTCTTGGCATTTCAGATAAGTCCTATGTCTTGGCATTTCAGATAAGTCCTATGTCTTGGCATTTCAGATAAGTCCTATGACTTGGCATTTCAGATAAGTCCTATGTCTTGGCATTTCAGATAAGTCCTATGACATTGGCATTTCAGATAAGTCCTATGACATTGGCATTTCAGATAAGTCCTATGTCTTGGCATTTCAGATAAGTCCTATGTCTTGGCATTTCAGATAAGTCCTATGTCTTGGCATTTCATTTCAGAGATAAGTCCTATGTCTTGGCATTTCAGATAAGTCCTATGTCTTGGCATTTCAGATAAGTTCTATGATTTGGCATTTCAGATAAGTCCTATGTCTTGGCATTTCAGATAAGTCCTATGACTTGGCATTTCAGATAAGTCCTATGTCTTGGCATTTCAGATAAGTTCTATGTCTTGGCATTTCAGATAAGTCCTATGTCTTGGCATTTCAGATAAGTTCTATGTCTTGGCATTTCAGATAAGTCCTATGACTTGGCATTTCAGATAAGTCCTATGTCTTGGCATTTCAGATAAGTCCTATGTCTTGGCTTTTCAGATAAGTCCTATGACTTGGCATTTCAGATAAGTCCTATGTCTTTGCAATTCAGATAAGTCCTATGTCTTGGCATTTCAGATAAGTCCTATGTCTTGGCATTTCAGATAAGTTCTATGTCTTGGCATTTCAGATAAGTCCTATGTCTTGGCATTTCAGATAAGTCCTATGTCTTGGCATTTCAGATAAGTTCTAGGACATTGGCATTTCAGATAAGTCCTATGACTTGGCATTTCAGATAAGTCCTATGTCTTGGCATTTCAGATAAGTCCTATGACTTGGCATTTCAGATAAGTCCTATGTCTTGGCATTTCAGATAAGTTCTATGTCTTGGCATTTCAGATAAGTCCTATGTCTTGGCATTTCAGATAAGTCCTATGTCTTGGCATTTCAGATAAGTCCTATGTCTTGGCATTTCAGATAAGTCCTATGTCTTGGCATTTCAGATAAGTCCTATGACTTGGCATTTCAGATAAGTCTATGTCTTGGCATTTCAGATAAGTTCTATGATTTGGCATTTCAGATAAGTCCTATGTCTTGGCATTTCAGATAAGTCCTATGACTTGGCATTTCAGATAAGTCCTATGTCTTGGCATTTCAGATAAGTTCTATGCCTTGGCATTTCAGATAAGTCCTATGTCTTGGCATTTCAGATAAGTTCTATGTCTTGGCATTTCAGATAAGTCCTATGTCTTGGCATTTCAGAGAAGTCCTCTGTCTTGGCATTTCAGATAAGTTCTATGTCCTGGCATTTCAGATAAGTTCTATGTCTTGGCATTTCAGATAAGTCCTATGTCTTGGCATTTC
>JAXRKP010002352.1:7500-32500 GCA_037039925.1 Doris montereyensis
GGTGATATAATATGGTGTGGCAAGAGGTGATATAATATGGTGTGGCAAGAGGGCTATAATATGGTGTGGCAAGAGGTGATATAATATGGTGTGGCAAGAGGTGATATAAATGGTGTGGCAATAGGTGATATAATATGGTGTGGCAAGAGGTGATATAATATGGTGTGGCAAGAGGTGATATAATATGGTGTGGCACAAAGGGACTATAATATGGTGTGGCAAGAGGTGATATAATATGGTGTGGCAAGAGGTTTTATAATATGGTGTGGCAAGAGGTGATATAATATGGTGTGGCAAGAGGTGATATAATATGGTGTGGCAAGAGGGATATAATATGGTGTGGCAAGAGGGACTATAATATGGTGTGGCAAGAGTGATATAATATGGTGTGGCAAGAGGTGCTATAATATGGTGTGGCAATAGGGTCTATAATATGGTGTGGCAATAGGACTATAATATGGTGTGGCAAGAGGTGATATAATATGGTGTGGCAAAAAAGGACTATAATATGGTGTGGCAAGAGGTGATATAATATGGTGTGGCAAGAGGTGATATAATATGGTGTGGCAAGAGGTGATATAATATGGTGTGGCAAGATATAATATGGTGTGGCAAGAGGTGATATAAATGGTGTGGCAAAGAGGTGATATAATATGGTGTGGCAAGAGGGATATAATATGGTGTGGCAAGAATGACTATAATATGGTGTGGCAAGAGGTGATATAATATGGTGTGGCAAGAGGTGATATAATATGGTGGCAAAAAGACTATAATATGGTGTGGCAAGAGGTGATATAATATGGTGTGGCAAGAGGTGATATTATGGTGTTTCAAGAGGTGATATAATATGGTGTGGCAAGAGGTGATATAATATGGTGTGGCAAGAGGTGATATAATATGGTGTGGCAGTAGGGATCAAATGCAGTGTGAGGACTATAATGGAATACAATGTGACTATAATATGGTGTGGCAGTGAGGATGATAGGGATATGGTGTGGACTAAAGCCAGACAATATAAATGGTGTGGCAAGAGGGATATAATATGGTGTGGCAAGATTTGATATAATATGGTGTGGCAGAGATCAATGGACAAGAGGTATTATAAATGGTGTGGCAAGAACAATATAATATGGCGTGGCAAGACATTGACTATAAAATCGGCCAAGTGGCAAGAGGTGACTATAAATGGTCTGCGGCAAGAGGAACTATAATATGGTGTGGCAATTTTGATATAATAACTATAATATGGCGTTCCAAGAGGGACTTGGTGTGGCAAGAATGGTGTGGCAAGAGGAATTAATATGGCGTGGCAAGTTTTGACTGATAAATGGTGTGGCAAGAGGAATATCTTATGGCGTGGCATGAGGGACTATAATAACGATGGCAAGAGGAATATAATATGGTGTGGAAGATAACTATAATATGGCGTGGCAAGAGGAATATAATGAGGGGTGTGGCAAGATGAGGTGTGCGGTGAGGGGGACTATAATGTGGTGGTGTGACAAGAGTGGACTAAATGTGGCGATGGACAAGCAAGATGGACTAAATGGTCCACCAAGAAGACTAGATGTGATGTGGCAAGAGAGACCATATGGTGTGGCGAGGAACTATTTTGTGGCTTTTGGTGAGGGACTAAATGGTGCGACAAGAGGGATTAATGTGGCCATTGACAAGAGGAATAAGATGTGGCGTGGCAAGAGGGACTAAATGGTGTGACAAGAGGAATTATATGGCGTGGCAAGATGGGGACTAAATGGTGTAAAACAAGAGGAATATCAATGGCGTGATAAGAAGACCAAATGGTGTGACAAGAGGAATTATATGGCGTTGCAAGAGGGACTAAATGGTGTGACAAGAGGGAATAATATGGCGTGGCAAGAGGGACTAAATGGTATGACAAGAGGAATTATATGGCATGATAGAGGGACTAAATGGTGTGACAATAGGAATTATATGGCGTGGCAAAGAGGGACTAAATGGTGTGACAAGGGAAAATATGGCAAAGAGGACTAAATGGTGTGACAAGAGGGAAAATATCGTGGCAAGAGGGACTAAATGGTGTGACAAGAGGAATTAAAATGTGGCAAGAGGGACTAAATATGTGACAAGAGGGACCAAATATGATAAACAAGTGGGGACTATAATATGGTGCACCAAAAGGAATTATAAATATGCAAGAGGGACTTTATGGTGTTTCAAGAGGAACTAAACGGATGGACAAAAGGGACTATATCGTGTGGCAAGAGGTAATATCAATTATGAAAAGCAGTAGTCAAATCATGATAAAAATAACCCAATGACAATAAAGGGACTATAATATGGTGTGGCAAGAGGGACTATAATGTGGTGTGTCATGATAAAGATTACCAAATATGGATAAAGGAACGGCATAATGTGGTAGTTGCCGTCAAAGACTACTTTAATTTGGTGAATTACGACCAAATCATGATAAAGACGTGCCAAGAGGAACTATAATGTGGTGTGGAAAGAGGACCTCTAATGTGGCGTAGCCAAGAGGAACTATAATGTTAAAAGAGGAACTAATAATATTGTATCAAGAGGAACTATAATGTGGTAAAGGCAAGAGGAATTATAATGTGGCGTGCCAAGAGGAACTATAATGTGGCGTGCCATGATAAAACTATCAAATGGTGTGCCAAGACTACTTAATGTGGCGTGCCAAGACCATGAACTAAAATGTGGCATCTCCATAAAGAACTGCTGATTGGGTGGGGAAGAGGAACTATAATGTGGTGTGGACCAAATCATGATAAAGACTATAATCATGATAAAGACGACCAAATCATGATAAAGAGGACTATAATGTGATAAAGTACCAAGAGGAACTATAACGTGGCCAAATATGCCAAGAGGAACTATAATCATGTGCAAAGAGGAACCAATAATGTGGCGTACCAAATATTATAAAAAGGCGACCAAATCATATTCAAAGATGGACTAAATGGTGATGGAAAGAGGAACTAAATGTGGCGTGATAAAGAGGAACTATAATGTGGTCTGGCAAGAGGAATTATAATGTGGCGTGCCAAGAGAACTACAAATGTGGCCACCAAAGGAACTATAATGTGGTGTGCCAAGAGAAAAACTATAAAAAAACTGATGGAAAGACGAACTATAATGTGGTAAAGAAGAGGAACTATAATGACGGCGTAAAAGAGGAACTATAAGTGACATCAACAAACTGGCGAAAATTCCAAGAGGAACTATAACACGTGCCAAGAGGAACTATAATGTGGCGTGCCTTATGAGGAACTATAATTGGCGTGCCAAGAGGAACTATAATGTGGCGTGCCAAGAGGAACTATAATGGTGTGGCAAGAGGAACTATACAATGGTGTGGAATGAGGAACCAAAATTGGTCGGGCAAGAGGAACTGTATGGTTTTGTTTTGGGACTTTATGGTTTGAACACAAGAGGGACCATAATATGTAGTCCCTTCGCAACACCATATGCTCAGTGAGATATCTTGCCCCACCATATTTTGGTATGACAAGAGGGATTATATTTTGTGGTAAGAGGGACTAAATGGTGTTACAGGAGGGACTATAATATGTACAAGATCTAAATGTGTTGCAGGAGGGACTAATATGGTGTGGCAAGAGGGACAAATGGTGTTACAGGAGGACTATTAATATGGTGTGGCAAGAGGGACTATATGGTGTGACAAGAGGGACTATAATATGGTGCAACAAGAAAAACTATATGGTGTGACAAGAGGAACTATATGGTGTTTCAAGAGGGATTAAACGGAGAGGCAAAAGAGACCATATGGTGTGGCAAGTAAGTAATATATTATGTTGTGCGTATGCTGTTTATGTGTAAAGAATAATTTATGTATAATAAAAGCATGTTATATTTTATCATTTAATGTATTGAATGTATTGTAACATCAAAACATACCATTTTTTGGACAATAAAGTTGTATCTTTTTATCATTTTATAATAATCAATCCTCGAAAATGTTCAGTTTGTCTTCTCATATAAAAGTAAAGTAATGTAAAGTAAAGTAAAGTAAAGTAAAGTAAAGTAAAGTAAAGTAAAGTAAAGTAAAGTAAAGTAAAGTAAGTCCCATACTGAAAGTTGAGCCAATCACCAGCAGAGTAGAATCCTGATATTGCTAGTAGGCATACGGCATAATGTGGTAGTTGGCCGTCATTGATTTCGATACCGCCTTTACTTTCACCGAGTCTGAATTGCAAGTCCAACTGCCCATTTCTCTGCTGAGTTGACAAGGGGAGGGAGGAGGGGAGCGGGCTAGGAAAAAAATGTCCCAACTGGGAAATGGAGTCAGGACCTCTTGGACGGTAGCCAGACACCCTACCGACTGAATTACCGACGCCTCAGTAATATTAAAAACTAAAAAATTAATACGTACTTATTGACCTTATCGAATAGGAACGTTGGGGAGAGGATCTGGGAGATAAAAATTTGTAGTGGGTATGTTCATGGGAGGGGGTGGAATGACATTAATTAATGGACATTCCGATGGGAAACCAATGACATGGTGTCATTTTTGTTACTTCAGGCATGATGGCGTCATTGCCCTTAACCAGCCAGACGACAAATAAGGGACACACAGGCATCCATTATTGACACTGCTGATTGGGTGGGGAAGAAAACACAAACTGGCTTTTTGGGATAAGGAGATATGTGTGTGTGTGTGTGTGTGTGTGTGTGTGTGTGTGTGTGTTCTAACCAGGTTTAACAGAATATTCAGTTTTATATCATTTTGTGCCTTTTGGATTGAATGCAGTAGCTTTTTAAACGAACTTTACTACGTAAGTATATAATATGATACAAACGTGTTAATTGTTATGCTCCATGTGGTATCGAATACCATGACTAGATCGAGTCAGAACTCAATACTCATGTTCGCCGTGAACGATTTTATTCCAATTTTTTAAATATTATAAAATTTGTTAGGTGAATGAGAATTATATTCAAAGATGGAAAGACAATGACATTGGGATGAAATGCGTAGGACCCTAAGCTTGGGTTTGAGAGGGGGTGGAAAGGTTGGAGATAGGGGGTTGCGTTCTAGCAACGGGCAGGGTGGGGGAGTTTCACCCTTTAGGGATTGCAATTGCTTTGGGCCGTATCGAAGATAATCACCCTAAAATGTAAGTCGATACCGACAACGGCTACAAATTTGGCCCACATTATTTTACGCCGCTAAAATGTAAGAAAAACCCTTTAAAAACTCTTCAACAACAAATTTCGAACAACGGGCTTATGCCTTCCTTGCTTGTCCTTTCTTGGAATTGCCTTCCTTGTTCGTCCTTTTCTTGGAAAACGGATGTGTCGTAAGATTCCCTCACATCCAAAGTGACATCAACAAACTGGAGAAAATTCAAAGACGGACAGCAAGATTTGTCTGCAACGATTATGACCAGAGGAGCAGTGAGTGACAGCAATATGATGCAAAACCTGAAATTGGAAACCGCTAAAGGAACAAAAAAACCCGACTATAACTCCTCCACAAAATAATTCCCGAGAAATTTGCCGTCCCAATCGATCTCTTCACTTACCACAAACGACCACAGAGACACTAAAACCAAATGGCTATAAGATACAAGCAACGTACAACACTAACATCTATAAGAACTCATTCGTACCACGAACCATCACTGACTGTAATCCTTTTATTTAACTGGGTCGTGTTTTCCCCCGACATTTGAACATTTCAAGATCACAATAGAAGAATCATGAACAAGCCACACATTAAGAGCCTCAACACCTCTATAATATGCTCAAGTTTGAGACATGTTGGTGATACCCAATATAGATACAGTTAGAGATACAGACACAGAAGGATTAGCATATTACCCTGAATACCACCAATAGTGACCGTAAGCATTATGATCATTTAAACTGAGAATATCTAGATATATGATCGCTCTGTTTTCCAATCTCGTGTAAAAACTCTGGTTTACCAGACAACTGCTATCTTGCTTCCCGTCTTTGAATTTTCTTCAGTTTGTTGATGTCACTTTGGATGTGAGGAAATCAAGGTGATTTTACGACGCATCCGTTTTCCAAGAAAGGAGGAACAAGGAAGGCATTCCAAGAAAGGAGGAACAAGGAAAGGAGGCAATTCCAAGAAAGGAGGAACAAGGAAGGCATTCAAGAAGAAAGGACGATCAAGGAAGGCATTTCACAAAATTTTTATTTTGTTTTTATTGACTAACCTAATCCTAATCCCAAACCCTAAAACCCTAATCCTAGCACTAAACCCTATTTTTTTTCTCTCAAGGACTCACATGTTTGTCCGGACAGTGTTGTCCTAATCAAAACCCCTAAACCTTTTGTTCTCAAGATTTCACGGTTGTCACATAAGCTATCACTGATTCTCTAACCCAAACACTAAACTGATTTTAGTTCTCCTCAAAGTTTTACATGATTGTCTGGTAACCTACAGTGTTATCATAACTTTAAATCCTAACCCTTACCATCAATCTCTAACTCTTGACCTTATTTTCTGAAGGTTTCACATGTTTGTCCGGTGATAAAGTGCAATGTTACCCAAACCCTAACTGATTTAAACCTAAGATAACCCTAAATACTCTTTGAGTGTGATCAGGGAGGAAATCAAACTGATAATTGTGGTGGATAAGGGACACTATCTAGCCATATCTCTACTAAGCGTAACCTGTATTCTATAGAACAAGTCTGGTCTAAATAAACTTATTATCAGAAAGATCTCTTCGTCCATAGTTCTAGATCACTAGGTCTAGTGGCGGACTAATCCAGCCTAAGATTTTAGTGTGCAATAGACGTACTACTTTTAACATTCTAACTGATTTCCAGGGTGATCAGGAGTTTTCCCCTCTGGTCCATTATTTGGATAGGCCGAATCAAATTGATTTATAGTGTGCACGGCGATCCTAACTGATTTAAATGAAATAAACACCTCAATGTAGCACCCACAATCCTTCGGTTTCGTGAACTTCCGGTCAAAATGACGTCCATAGTGTGGTTGGGGTTAACTGATTTTAGTGTGTAAAGGGGGAGAAATCTAACTGATTTATAGTGTGGTGGATGGACCTTTTTTCAGACTGGCCAAGATGAAGCGCATGTTTAATTAGATTTAAAGATTTGCAGCTGTGAGGGAAATAGAAGTTTGAATAATGGATAGGGACATTTTAACTGATTAAAATATTGATTTATGTGGTGGATAGGGAAATCTAACTGATTTATAGTGTGGGTGGAGATATCTAAGTGATAAGGATACATCTAACTGATTTATAGTGTGAGATATCTAACTGATTTAAGTGTGGTGGAGATATCTAACTGATTTATAGTGTGGAGATAAGGAGATATCTAACTGATTTAGGAGATAAGAGAGATATCTAACTGATTTATAGTGTGGTGATAGGGGATATCTAACTGATTTATAGTGTGGTGTTAACGAGATATCTAACTGATTTATAGTGTGAGATAAGGAGATATCTAACTGATATAGTGTGGTGGAGATATCTAACTGATTTATAGTGTGGAGATAAGGAGATATCTAACTGATTTATAGTGTGGAGATAAGGAGATATCTAACTGATTTATAGTGTGGTGATAGGGAGATATCTAACTGATTTATAGTGTGATAGGGAGATATTTAACTGATTTATAGTGTGGGGAGATATCTAACTGATTTATAGTGTGGAGATAAGGAGAAATCTAACTGATTTATAGTGTGGTGATAGGGAGATATCTAACTGATTTATAGTGTGGAGATAGGGAGATATCTAACTGATTTATAGTGTGGACTGATAAGGGAGATATCTAACTGATTTATAGTGTGATGATAAGGAGATATCTAACTGATTTATAGTGTGGAGATAAGGGAGATATCTAACTGATTTATAGTGTGAGATAGGGAGATATCTAACTGATTTATAGTGTGGAGATAAGGAGATATCTAACTGATTTATAGTGTGGAGATAAGGAGATATCTAACTGATTTATAGTGTGGTGATAGGGAGATATCTAACTGATTTATAGTGTGGTGTGATAGGGAGATATCTAACTGATTTATAGTGATGTTAAGGAGATATCTAACTGATTTATAGTGTGGTGATAAGGGAGATATCTAACTGATTTATAGTGTGGTGATAAGGAGATATCTAACTGATTTATAGTGTGGAGATAAGGAGATATCTAACTGATTTTATAGTGTTGGACATGTAACTGATTTATAGTGTGGTGATAAGGAGATATCTAACTGATTTATAGTGTGTGTTAACGAGATATCTAACTGATTTAGTTTGGTGATAAGGAGATATCTAACTGATTTATAGTGTGATAAGGAGAAATCTAACTGATTTATAGTGTGGTGATAAGGAGATATCTAACTGATAGGAGATATCTAAGATTTATGTGGTGATAAGGAGATATCTAACTGATTTATAGTGTGGTGGATAGGGAGATATCAAATTGATTTATAGTGTGGTGATCAGGAGATATCTAACTGATTTATAGTGTGGTGGATAGATATCAAATTGAGATGATCAGGAGATATCTAACTGATTTATAGTGTGATGATTCCTTTATAGTGTGGTGGAGATATCTAACTGATTTATAGTGTGGTGATAGGGAGATATCTAACTGATTTATAGTGTGGTGGATAAGGAGAAATCTAACTGATTTATAGTGTGGTGATAGGGAGAAATCTAACTGATTTATAGTGTGGTGGATAAGGAGAAATCTAACTGATTTATAGTGTGGTGATAGGGAGATATTGATTTATAGTGTGATGATCAGGAGATATCTAACTGATTTATAGTGTGGTGAGGGAGATATCTAACTGATTTATAGTGTGGTAGGGAGATGATTTATAGGAGAAATCTAACTGATTTATAGTGTGGTGATAAGGAGAAATCTAACTGATTTATAGTGTGGTGGATAGGGAGATATCTAACTGATTTATAGTGTGATGATAAGGAGAAATCTAACTGATTTATAACTGTAGTGTGATAAGGAGAAATCTAACTGATTTATAGTGTGGTGATAAGGAGAAATCTAACTGATTTATAGTGTGGTGGATAGGGAGAAATCTAACTGATTTATATTTGTGGTGATAAGGAGAAATCTAACTGATTTATAGTGTGGTGGATAGGGAGATATCAAACTGATTTATAGTGTGGTGGATAGGGAGATATCTAACTGATTTATATCTAGTGTGGTGTTAGGGAGATATCTAACTGATTTATAGTGTGGAGATAAGGAGATATCTAACTGATTTATAGTGTGGTGGATAGGGGAGATATCTAACTGATTTATTTGGAGATAGGAGATATCTAACTGATTTATAGTGTGGTAAGGAGATATCTAACTGATTTATAGTGTGGTGATAAGGAGATATCTAACTGATTTATAGTGTGGAGATAAGGAGATATCTAACTGATTTATCAAAGTGTGGATATCTAACTGATTTATAGTGTGGTGGATAGGGAGATATCAAATTGATTTATAGTGTGATGATCAGGAGATATCTAACTGATTTATAGTGTGGTGGTGATATCAAATTCATTTAGTGTGGTGGGAGATATCTAACTGATTTATAGTGTGGTGGATAAGGACTGATTTATATATCTAACTGATTTATAGTGTGTGGATAAGGAGAAATCCTAACTGATTTATAGTGTGGTGATAGGGGAGAAATCTAACTGATTTATAGTGTGGTAACTGATAAGGAGAAATCTAACTGATTTATAGTGTGGTGATAGGGAGAAATCTAACTGATTTATAGTGTGGATGATCTGATTTATAGTGTGGTGATAGGAGAAATCTAACTGATTTATAGTGTGGTGGATAAGGAGAAATCCTAACTGATTTATAGTGTGGTGGATGATTTAAGGATGAGATATCTAACTGATTTATGATTTATAGTGTGGTGGATAGGAGATATTTAACTGATTTATAGTGTGGTGATAGGAGATATCTAACTGATTTATAGTGTGGTGATCAGGAGATATCTAACTGATTTATAGTGTGGTTGATTTAAGGAGAAATCAATGATCAACTGATTGATAGTGCTGATTTATAGTTGATGATAAGGAGAAATCCAAACTAAATGATTGATAGTGTCATGGATATTTAAAGAAATCAAACTGATTGATAGTGTGATGGATAATGAGAAATCAAACTGATTGATAGTGTGATGGAAAAGGAGGAAACCAAACTGATTGATAGTGTGATGGAAAAGGAGAAATCAAACTGATTGATAGTGTGATGGAAAAATCAAACTGATTGATAGTGTGTGATGATATCAAACTGAAAAGGAGCTAAACTGATTTATAATGTGGTGATAGGGAGGGAATATCAAACTGATTGATAGTGTGATGGAAAAAGTGTGGTGATAGGGAAATCCAAACTGATTTATAGTGTGGTGATGGAAAAGAGGAAACCAAACTGATTGATAGTGTGATGGAAAAGAAGAAACCAAACTGCTTGATAGTGTGATGGATAATTTATAGTGTGGTGGAGAAATCAAACTGATTGATAGTGTGATGGAAAAATGATAAGAAACCAAACTGATTGATAGTGTGATGGAAAAAAAATCAAACTGATTGATAGTGTAATGGATAAGTGTGGAGATAAGAAATCGAATTGATTGATAGTGTGATGGAAAGTGTGGAGATAAGGAGATATCTAACTGATTTATAGTGTGGTGGATGGGGAAACCAAACTGATTGATAGTCTGATGGAAAAGAGAAATCAAACTGATTGATAGTGTGATGGAAAAAAGAAACCAAACTGATTGATAGTGTGATGGAAAAGGAGAAACCAAACTGATTGATAGTGTGATGGAAAAAGAGAAACCAATCTGATTGATAGTGTGATGGAAAAAGAGAAATCAAACTGATTGATGAAATCTAAGTGTGATGGTAAAAGAGAAACCAAACTGATTGATAGTGTGATGGATAAAGAGAAATCAAACTGATTGATAGTGTGATGGATAAAGAGAGAAATCAAACTGATTGATAGTGTGATGGAAAAAGAGAAACCAAACTGATTGATAGTGTGATGGAAAAAGAGAAATCAAACTGATTGATAGTGTGATGGATAAGAGAAATCAAATTGATTGATAGTGTGATGGAAAAGGAGAAACCAAACTGATTGATAGTGTGATGGAAAAAAGAGAAATCAAACTGATTGATAGTGTGATGGAAAAAGAGAAACCAAACTGATTGATAGTGTGATGGGAAAGGAGAAACCAAACTGATTGATAGTGTGATGGAAAAGAGAAACCAAACTGATTGATAGTGTGATGGAAAAAGAGAAACCAAACTGATTGATAGTGTGATGGATAAAGAGAAATCAAACTGATTGATAGTGTGATGGAAAAAGAGAAATCAAACTGATTGATAGTGTGATGGAAAAAGAAATCAAACTGATGGATAGTGTGATGGATAAAAGAAATCAAACTGATTGATAATGTGATGGATAAAGAGAAATCAAACTGATTGATAGTGTGATGGAAAAAGAGAAATCAACCTGATTGATAGTGTGATGGATAAGAGAAATCAAACGGATTGATAGTTTCAGTTGCTCTTATACCACTATTACAACAGCAGCAGAAATGGCAAGGTAATTCAAAATTTAGTGTGAATTTTTTATGGATAAAAACAAAATGATAATAATAATAATGATAATGATAATAATAATAATAATAATAATAATAATAATAATAAGAAGACTGAGAAGAAGAAGAAGAAGAAATCAAAAGAAGAAGAAGAAATGGCAAAGAAGAAGAAAACAAAAGAAGAAGATAATAATAATAATAATAATAATAATAATAATAATAATAATAATAAGAAGAATAAGAAGAAGAAGAAGAAGAAGAAGAAGAAGAAGAAGAAGAAGAAGAAGAAGAAGAAGAAGAAGAAGAAGAAGAAGAAGAAGAAGAAGAAGAAGAAGAAGAAGAAGAAGAAGAAGAAGAAGACGAATAATGATGATGATGATGATTATGATGATGATGATGATGATGATGATGATGATGATGATGATGATGATGATGATGACGATGATTAATGATGATAATGATAATAATAACAATAATAATAAGAGTAACAATAATAATAATAATAATAATAATAATAATAATAATAATGTGATGATGATGATGATGATGATGATGATGATGATGATGATGATGATAAGGATGATGATGATGATAATATTCATAATACTACTAATAATAATGATAATATGAAGCAGGTGGAGCAGGAGGAGAAAAATGGCGATGATGATGACGACAGGAGAAGAAGAAGAAGGAAAAACAATAGCAAAAGGAGGAGAAAGAGGAGGAGAAGAAGAAGCAAAAGAAGAAGAAAATGTGCAAGAAATATAAAGAAAACTAAGAAAGGCCGACGAATAAAAAAAGAATGTCCTGGCACCTACCTTCGTTAAAGAAAAACTTTTAATCCAAGTCACTCTTGTTTTTGTCTGGAAAAAATAAAGGAGAAAAAAAATGTAAGTCATATTATCTAATACCAGAGCTGTTGCCAGCATGATTTCAAACATTGTTTCCTATTCTGTGTTCATCTCAGATTTTGTGGTTTACATAACACAGTTGTCCAAGGGGCACAGTTATACCATCTCAGATTTTGTGGTTTACATAACACAGTTGTCCAAGAGGGCACAATTATACAATCTCAGATTTTGTGATTTACATAACACAGTTGTCCAAGGTGTCACAGTTATGTTGTCCAAGGGGGCACAGTTATGTTGTACAAGGGGCACAGTTATGCTGTACAAGGGGGCACAGTTATACCATCTCAGGTTTTGTGGTTTACATAACACAGTTGTCCGATGTTGGGGCACAGTTATGTTGTACAGGGGGGCACAGTTATGCTGTACAAGGGGCACATTTATGTTGTACAAGGGGGGGGGGCACAGTTATGTTGTCGAAGGGGGGCACAGTTATGTTGTACAAGGGGGCACAGTTATGTTGTACAAGGGGGGGGCACAGTTATGTTGTCCAAGGGGCACAGTTATGTTGTCCAAGCGGGCACATATATGTTGTACAGGGGTCACAGTTATGTTGTCCAAGGTGGGGGTGGGGCACAGTTATGTTGTCAAGGGGGCACAGTTAGGTTGTACAAGGGGCACAGTTATGTTGTCCAAAGGGGGGCACAGTTATGTTGTCCAAGGGGCACAGTTATGTTGTACAAGGGGCACATTTATGTTGTACAAGGGGGGGCACAGTTATGTTGTCCAAGGGGCACAGTTATGGTGTACAAGGGGGCACAGTTATGTTGTACAGGGGGGGGGGCAGAGTTATGTTGTCCAAGGGGGTACAGTTATGTTGTCCAAGCGGGCACATATATGTTGTACAAGGGGTCACAGTTATGTTGTCCAAGGGGGGGGCACAGTTATGTTATCCAAGGGGGCACAGTTATGTTGTACAAGGGGCACAGTTATGTTGTCCAAGGGGGAGGGGCACAGTTATGTTGTCCAAGGGGGCACATATATGTTGTCCAAAGGGACAAAGTTATGTTGTCCAAGGGGCAAACCTATGCCTCACCCAAATCTAACCCCGTATGGTTGGGAGTTATGCTACACGTACTATGTACAGCATTGAGCAGAATAGGTGACAGGATGTCACAGGTTTTACTTCTACCTCACCGGACATGATGCTATGTCTGTCGCAGGTTTTGCACCTATGATGGTACTAGTACTCATTTACACCGGAGTCAGAATGGGGAATTACGTGTCACATGAGACCTAGACTTGCTAAGACTACGAGATTCCACTAGTCTACAGACGCCATATTTCCACGGGTAACCTTTCAATATGTCAACCCCAATCAAAATTGAGATTTCTAACTCTAAAGTTGGATAATTTGAGTTATAGAATGGGAGACCTAAATCCAGATTTGAGTTACAGACATCACTTGCCAAACAATGTTACATTATAATTTTACAAAGATGACGTTGTTCAACTACCCTGAGCTTATCAGGTACACAGCCATACCAGCAGTGATTTATGGCCACCTTTTGAAACAGAAGTCTGTGTCATTGGCTACGTGGGAGAACGGGTAATGTACGTTGCTTTGTGTTGAAATGCATTGATGTTATATTATTATTGAGTCCGTGCAGTCATCTAATAATGTTTTTCTCGAGTTTATTAGAGCAATATCTACCCCACCTAGTCCCATCGGAGACGAACGATTGAAAGGAGATCACATGTGGAGATCACAACACTCTGTGCACGTCAAAGATCCCTTGACTGTTTACAGGGCAGTCGGGACAAAATTAAATCAAATCAAATCGAACCCATATTCAAAGTTGAGCGTATGGTAATCAGTGGCCGATCCTGGGTTTTTAGGCACACGGCATAGTGTGGTAGTTTACCATTGCTTTCTAGGCATACGGCACAATGTGGTAGTTTGCCATTGCTTTCTAGGCATACGGCATAGTGTGGTAGTTTACCATTGCTTTCTAGGCACACGGCGCAATGTGGTATTTTGTCATTGCTTTCTAGGCATACGGCATAGTGTGGTAGTTTACCATTGCTTTCTAGGCATACGGCACAATGTGGTAGTTTGCCATTGCTTTCTAGGCACACGGCATAGTGTGGTAGTTTGCCATTGATTTCTAGGCACACGGCATAGTGTGGTAGTTTGCCATTGCTTTCTAGGGCATACGGCATAGTGTGGTAGTTTGCCATTGCTTTCTAGACATACGGCATAGTGTGGTAGTTTTGCCATTGCTTTCTAGGCACACGGCATAGTGTAGTAGTTTGCCACTACTTTCTAGGCATTGCTTTCGGCATAGTGTGGTAGTTTGCCATTGCTTTCTAGGCATACGGCATAGTGTGGTAGTTTGCCATTGCTTTCTAGGCACACGGCATAGTGTGGTAGTTTGCCATTGCTTTCTAGGCATACGGCATAGTGTGGTAGTTTGCCATTGCTTTCTAGGCATACGGCATAGTGTGGTAGTTTGCAAATGTTTTCTAGGCACACGGCACAGTGTGGTAGTTTGCCATTGCTTTCTCATAGTGTGGTAGCTTATCATTACTTTCTGGACATACGACATAGTGTGGTAGTTTGCCATTGCTTTCTAGGTACACGAAATAGTGTGGTGTAGTTTGCCATTATTTTCTATGCACACCGCACAATGTGGTAGTTTGCAATTGTTTTCTAGGCACACGGCACAATGTGGTAGTTTGCAAAGGCTTTCTAGATACACGGCACAATGTGGTAGTTTGCAAAGACTTTCTAGATACGGCACAATGTGGTAGTTTGCAAAGGCTTTCTAGATACACGGCACAATGTGGTAGTTTGCAATTGTTTTCTAGGCACGGCACAATGTGGTAGTTTGCCATTGCTTTCTAGGCACACGGCACAATGTGGTAGTTTGCAATTGTGTTTCTAGGCACACGGCACAATGTGGTAGTTTGCCATTGCTTTCTAGGCACACGGCACAATGTGGTAGTTTGCCATTGTCTTCTAGGCACACGGCACAATGTGGTAGTTTGCCATTGCTTTCTAGGCACACGGTATAGTGTGGTAGTTTGCCATTGCTTTCTAGGCACACGGCACAATGTGGTAGTTTGCAATTGTTTTCTAGGCACACGGCACAATGTGGTAGTTTGCAATTGTTTTCTAGGCACACGGCACAATGTGGTAGTTTGCAATTGCTTTCTAGGCACACGGCACAATGTGGTAGTTTGCCATGTTTTCTAGGCACACGGCACAATGTGGTAGTTTGCAATTGTTTTCTAGGCACACGGCACAATGTGGTAGTTTGCCATTGCTTTCTAGGCACACGGCATAGTGTAGTAGTTTGCCACTACTTTCTAGGCACACGGCATAGTGTGGTAGTTTGCCATTGCTTTCTAGACATGCGGCATAGTGTGGTAGTTCTGCCATTGCTTTCTAGGCTCACGGCATAGTGTGGTAGTTTGCCATTGCTTTCTAGGCATACGGCATAGTGTGGTAGTTCTGCCATTGCTTTCTAGGCACACGGCATAGTGTGGTAGTTTGCTGATGTTTTCTAGGCACACGGCACAGTGTGGTAGTTCTGCCATTGCTTTCTAGGCATACGGCATAGTGTGGTAGTTTATCATTACTTTCTGGACATACGACATAGTGTGGTAGTCTGTCATTGCTTTCTAGGTACACGGCACAAGTGTGGTAGTTCTGCCATTATTTTCTATGCACACCGCACAATGTGGTAGTTTGCAATTGTTTTCTAGGCACACGGCACAATGTGGTAGTTTGCATTGCTTTCTAGATACACGGCACAATGTGGTAGTTTGCAAAGACTTTCTAGATACACGGCACAATGTGGTAGTTTGCAAATGTGGTAGTCTGCCATTGTTTTCTAGGCACATGGATGTGGTAGTCTGCCATTAATGTCCTAGGCACACAATGTGGTAGTTTGCAATTGTTTTCTAGGCACACGGCACAATGTGGTAGTTTGCCATTGCTTTCTAGGCACACGGCACAATGTGGTAGTTTGCAATTGTTTTCTAGGCACACGGCACAATGTGGTAGTCTACCATTGTTTGCCATTGCTTTCTAGGCACACGGTACAATGTGGTAGTCTGTCATTGTTGTCCTAGGCACACAATGTGGTAGTTTATGCACACGGTAAGTGTGGTAGTCTTCTGTCCTAGGCACACGGTATAGTGTGGTAGTCTGTCATTGCTGTCCTAGGCACACGGCACAATGTATGCACACGGCACAATGTGGTAGTCTGTCATTGCTGTCCTTGCCACAATGTGGTAGGTTACCTGATGTTTCTTGCTTTCAATGTGGTAGTCTGTCCTTGCTTTCAGGCACACGGTATAGTGTGGTAGTTTGCCATTGCTTTCTAGGCACACGGCACAATGTGGTAGTTTGCAATTGTTTTCTAGGCACACCGCACAATGTGGTAGTTTGCAATTGTTTTCTAGGCACACGGCACAATGTGGTAGTTTGCAATTGCTTTCTAGGCACACGGCACAATGTGGTAGTTTGCAAATGTTTTCTAGGCACACGGCACAATGTGGTAGTTTGTCATTGCTTTCCACACCGCTTTTACTGTCGCCGAGTCCAAATCGCTGCTGGTTGACTGGACGGCATGCAACAACAAAAAACAACATAAAAAAGTGTGCAGACTGGAAATCAAACACATGCCTCCTGGTGGTAGTCAGACTCTCTAGCGTCTGAGTTAATATATTATTTTGTAGTGACGCGAAATAATTCTGAGTCGACAATATCATAATAATTATGTTGAAAGCTAACTTCTTTTTTCCTCCCACGAATGTCGAGTTTCGACCTCAGGGGTCGAGCGTAGCAGTCTGGCATTAAGACGCCCCCACGCCCCCCTCTCCCAAATACCAACAGATGCACACCCACCCACCCACCTACACCCCTTCAACTCAATGTCCCATTCGACGTCATCATAAGTGTCTAATGTAATCATACTGAGTGCACCCTCTGGACACGATACTTCAGGAATCGATACGGCGGGACGACATGCTCTTTACCAAGACTACCAACAATAACAAGTTATTAAATCAATAGCTACACTTACATAAAGAATTACAAAGATTTATTACAAAATAAGGACTGAGCCAAAATACTCACACACACACACACACACACACAAACACACAAACCAAGTATGTCTTGAGGTATCACCTAAGCTAGGGGTGGGGAGCGGAAGTACTGACATAAACAGTGACCAACCAATGAATTTTCATTTTCACCTTTCTTTTTATATATTTCGTTCTCGTACTTTATTATTTTGAATACGTTTAACTCCTTCACGTTTTTCATGGACATCATATTTGTCAACATGCTTGATATAATGAGATACCCGTGCATTTATCAAATAAAACATAAATTCTGTCTATTTTGTAAAATATAACAAGTCCATCTAGATGCTGTCAACAATCACATGCCGGTCACAATTTTTTAGATGTAAGGCGTCCATCTAGTTATCTAAATACATAAAAATTCGGAAACAATTATTTTAATACAAGCTGACGTCCCACTCAATGAGCAGGATGTTATCAAAATATGACGATGCAGGCATAACAAAGCTGGCATCCCACTCAATGAGCAGGTTGTTATCAAAATATGACGATGCAGGCATAACAAAGCTGGCATCCCACTCAATGAGCAGGATGTTATCAAAATATGACGATGCAGGCATAACAAAGTTGACATCCCACTCAATGAGCAGGTTGTTATTAACATATGACGATGCAGGCATAACAAAGCTGGCATCCCACTCTATGAGCGGGTTGTTATTAACATATGACAATGCAGGCATAACAAAGCTGGCATCCCACTCAATGAGCAGGTTGTTATTAACATATGACAATTCAGGCATAAAAAAGCTGGCATCCCACTCTATGGGCGGGTTGTTATTAACATATGACGATGTCAGGCATAACAAAGCTGGCATCCCACTCAATGAGCAGGTTGTTATTAACATATGACGATTCAGGCATAAAAATACTGGCATCCCACTCTATGGGCAAGTTATTATTCCTAATCCCAGCCCACCATCGGCCAAACAATATTTAGTAGATCTAGAGTAGCTGTAGATCTATCCCTAGATCTAGATGTAGAGCTAGATTTAAGAGAAAAGAATTTCCATAGTCGGGCACACCATTTAGTATGCGCTGATTAAGAGATCTAGAGATTGACCTGCTGAGAAAAAAGAGGAAAGAGATAATCTAGATTAAGGAATTTGATATCTGTTCAGCGGTGGACTGGGGACAATGGGCATGGATGGGTCAACGGCGGTCGAACTTTTGCGGGCTTTGTTGGTTGCCGAAAAATGTGTGTTTCGGCAGCAATCGCAAATGAATTGTGTAAAATATCGTTTCAAAAAGAAATGTTTTTCAAATTAAAAGTATGTCTAAAACATGCACAGGTAATACACAAAAGTGGTGTTAAAATTTGAGCATTATCTGTTCAGCAGTTTGAGAGCTTATTTTGAAAGGATGAAAACACAATGTCGTAAAGTCTGCAAATATATATATATATATATATATATATATATATATATATATATATATATATATATATATATATATATATATAGAGAGAGAGAGAGAGAGAGAGAGAGAGAGAGAGAGAGAGAGAGGGAGAGAGAGAGAGAGAGAGAGAGAGAGAGAGAGACAGACAGACAGACAGAGAGAGAGAGACAGACAGACAGAGAGACAGAGAGACAGAGAGAGAGAGAGAGAGAGAGAGAGAGAGAGAGAGAGAGAGAGAGAGAGAGAGAGAGAGAGAGAGAGAGAGAGAGAGAGAGAGAGAGAGATAATATATAGATAATAATAAACATAATGATTTATATTAAAACAAAACAAAAATCTGAATGAAACATAAATATATGTAGTTCTACCTAGCTCAATCTAGCTCTATCTATCTATCTCTACCTAGCTCTATCTAGCAATATGTTGCCCTGTCTAGCTTAATCTAGCTCCATCTAGCTCTATCTAGCTCTATCTAGCTAACTCTCTCTAGCTATATGCAGTTCTACCTAGCTCTATCTAGATACATGTAGTTTTATGTAGCTCAATATAGCTCCACCTAGCTCTATATAGCTCTATCTAGCTCTATCTAGCTCTATCTAGCTCCATTTAGCTCTAGCTCCATCTAGCTCTAGCTCTATCTAGACCTATCTCGCTCTATCTAGATCTACCTAGCTCTATCTAGCTATATCTAGCTCCATCTAGATCTATCTAGCTCTATCTATATCTAGCTCTATCTAGCTCCGTCTCTATCTAGCTCTAGCTCTATCTAGCTCCATCTAGCTCTATCTAGCTCTATCTAGCTCTATTTAGCTCCGTCTAGCTCTATCTAGCTCCATCTAGCTCTATCTAGCTTCATCTCTATCTAGCTCTAGCTCTATCTAGCTCCATCTAGCTCTATCTAGCTCCATTTAGCTCTATCTAGCTCCGTCTAGCTCTATCTTGCTCCATCTAGCTCTAAAAGCATAAACAGAAATGCTGCTCACCACATTTACAACGTATTACGAACACACTATCGCAAAACACACACAGATCCTGATCTACATGCCACAATCATAGGATCACACAAAGTCAAATGTTTTGAATGTTTCCTGAAGGCTTGTCTTATCCGCAAATCGCGGAAGCTCCACTAAGACAAAGATTTGTTTAAAAATAAAATCAAGTAAATAATTTAGATCGTCACGTTGTCTGTAACTTGTATAACGACAGTAAATAGAATAGGGTGGCATTTTTGGGAGGAGAGACCTGTTAGGAGACAACAAACTAGATTGCCATTTTGGGAGGAGAGACCTGTTAGGAGACAACAAACTAGATTGCCAATTTTGAACTTTTTCCTAATGGCATTCCGGGGCGTCGGACAATAATACTATGAGTCTCTGTAGCTACGACTGGTAATAATTGGCGCTAGCTGTTCTATGTACGGCTGCAATCTCTTCAATGGACTCATTGTTCTTTCTCACCAGTTACGAGATATAGTTCTATTTTTAAAAAATCGTGTCGTCATTTCCGGAACTGAAGTTTTGACTTCGTCGTCCTTCTAGAAGAGCCGTGCATAAATAATATGTTTTGTTTGGTTGTTTGTTTGGTTGTTTTTTCAATTGTTTGTTTGTTGTGTCGTCTTTGTCCTCAATTATTAGTGCTTAAGTCAATGATTGAGTAAGCTAGGAAGAAGAAAAAAAATCATGCAATGTTCATACGTTCGATAGAGCGCGAGTTTTTCCCCGATGTGTGTAGCATGAAGAGAAACATGCGTTAACACATCACCTCTTGCACACGACATATGTGAGCTGGTCTCAAATTTTATACTTTCCCCAGCTGAGACGTGTTTTCTAGACACAGTCCTATGGAATGTTAAAACACGCAGCTTTCTGTTGTCTGAGTATGTAACAAAATCACAGTCACGGTTCGGTTAACTGTGTCAGTAATTCTTAAATTGTCATTGTTATTAAAGACAAAAGACCACAAAGAAAAACAAATGAGGCATTTTTAAACGTATATTGTTATCATGCAATTATCTTCACCAAGGTCTTAGAAGTCGCACAAAAGGGTTCAGCGTGAGTAGAAAACAAAAGCATGGAGTGGGGGAGGGGGAGAGGGAGGGGAAACACCAACAGCAACACAAAAGTTTTACAAGTATTTACAAGGAAACCCATGCTATCCACCACTCTACACTGCCTGTCATAAGCATACTGTTTCAATTCACC
Source organism: Doris montereyensis (assembly GCA_037039925.1). Taxonomy (NCBI): domain Eukaryota; kingdom Metazoa; phylum Mollusca; class Gastropoda; order Nudibranchia; family Dorididae; genus Doris; species Doris montereyensis. The sequence goes on from JAXRKP010002352.1 coordinate 28,704, forward strand.
ACTCTACATTGCCTGTCATAGGCATACTGTTTCAATCCACCACTCTACATTGCCTGTCATAGGCATACTGTTTCAATCCACCACTCTACATTGCCTGTCATATGCATACTGTTTCAATCCACCACTCTAAATTGCCTGTCATAGGCATACTGTTTCAATTCACCACATTACATTGCCTGTCATAGGCATACTGTTTCAATTCACCACACTACACTGCCTGTCATAGGCATACTGTTTCAATTCACCACACTACATTGCCTGTCATAGGCATACTGTTTCAATTCACCACACTACATTGCCTGTCATAGACATACTGTTTCAATTCACCACTCTACACTGCCTGTCATAGGCATACTGTTTCAATTCACCACACTACACTGACATACTGTCATAGGCATATACTGTTTCAATTCACATCAGCGAGAAACCTAAATTGCCAATTGCTATTGAAACCATTCTTTTCTCTACGAAATAAGTGTATGAATCTCCTAAACATGAGGGAAATAATAATAACAATAATTATAATAATGAAAATAGTAATAATAATAATAATGATAATAATAATAATAATAATAATAATAATAATAATAATAATAATAATAATAATAATAATAATAATAATAATAATAATGATAACAATAATAATAATAATAATAATAATAATAATAATAATAATAATAATAATAATAATAATAATAATAATAATAATAATAATAATAATAATAATAATAATAATAATAATAATAATAATGATGATGATGATAATAATAATAATACTAATAATATCAATCAAAATAATAATAATAATAATATAATAATAATAATAATAATAATATAATAATAATAATAATAATATAATAATAATAATACTACTAATAATAAACTACTACTACTAATAATATAATAATAATAATAATAATAATAATAATAATAATAATAATAATAATAATAATAATAATAATAATAATAATAATAATAATAATAATAATAATAATAATAATAATGATAATAATAATAATAATAAAAATAATAAAGATAACAGTAATAATAATAATAAAATAATAATAATAATAATAACCATGATAAAATAATAATAATAATAATAATAATAATAATAATAATAATAATAATAATAATAATAATAATAATAATAATAATAATAATAATAATAATAATAATAATAATAGTAATAATAATAATAGCAGTAATAATAATAATAATAATAATAATAATAATAATAATAATAATAATAATAATAATAATAATAATATAATAATAATAATAATAATAATAATAATAATAATAATAATAATAATAATAATAATAATAATAATAATAATAATAATAATAATAATAATAGCAGTAATAATAATAATAATAATAATAATAATAATAATAATAATAATAATAATAATAATAATAATAATAATAATAATAATAATAATAACAATAATAATAATTTATTATTATAATAATAATAATAATAATAATAATAATAATAATAATAATAATAATAATAATAATAATAATAATAATAATAATAATAATAATAATAATAATAATAATAACAATAATAATCTGTTTCTACAAAAAGGTGTAGTCAGGGAAGCCCTTATTGTGCTTACATCGTCTTGTATATATTGTATAGTTGCAAAATTTATCGATGCAGTGTAGACAATCAATCGCTTTTAAAATTTGAAGCTAATTCGTGAGTAATTTAATTTTTAAAGTTTTTGAAATTAAAATGAGGTCAAAATCGGGATCCCTTTCAGTCTCTTTCTATCGGAACTTTTGTTTTGTTGCTCTGTCGCCTATTTTTCAAGTCATAATCAAGATCGACAAATTGACCGAGTTTCAGATCCGCATAGGTCTAGATTTAGATCTAGCTCTATATCTTAATTCTATTTGCAGAGTACGATATAAATATGTTGGTTGCAACATCATCGAACAAAAGATGTCAATATCAACCTCTAGATCCAGAGCTACAACTAATACCATAGACAACCGAAGAGGGAAAAGCAAATTTAAAGTCTTCGTCATCAGTCATTTTAAAATGATTTTTATATCACTAAAACATCAGCCGCGATGGCCCAATGGATAGTGTCAGTACGCCCCGGGGAAGGGGGAGATTCATTTGGATTACATCGGTCCAGGATTGAACAGAAGTCAAGTTGTTATTTTTCATTCTTTTTCTATATTTCTTTTGGTTTTATTAATTACAGATCAACTATGAAAGTAAAGTTCATTCAAGCAAATCAACTGGAAAGTAAAGTTCATTCAAGCAGATCAACTTCAGTTCATTCAAGCAGATCAACTGGGAAATTAAAGTTCATTCAAGCAGATCAACTGGGAAATTAAAGTTCATTCAAGCAGATCAACTGGGGAAATTAAAGTTCATTCAAGCAGATCCTGGGAAATTAAAGTTCCTAGCAGATCAATTAAAGTTCATTCAAAAAGATCAACTGGGTCTTAAAGTTCATTCAAGTAGATCAACTGGGTCTCTCTCTCTCTCTCATAGAATACTCTAAATAGTTCATTCTCTCTCTCTCAGACTAGTCTCTACTCTCTCATTCTCTCTCTCTCTCTTGGATGTCTCTCTCTCTCTGACATAGACTCTCGTCTCTCTATTCTCTCTCTCTCTCTCTCTCTCTCTCTCTCTCTCTCTCTCTCTCTCTCTCTCTGGATCTCTCTCTCTCTCTCTCTCTCTCTCTCTCTCTTCTCTCTCTCTCTCTCTCTCTCTCTCTCTCTCTCTCTCTCTCTCTCTCTCTCTCTCTCTCTCTCTCTCTCTCTCTCTCTCTCTCTCTCTCTCTCAGATCTCTCTCTCTCTCTCTCTCTCTCTCTCTCTCTCTCTCTCTCTCTCTCTCTCTCTCTCTCTCTCTCTCTCTCTCTCTCTCTCTCTCTCTCTCTCTCTCTCTCTCTCTCTCTCTCTCTCTCTCTCTCTCTCTCTCTCTCTCTCTCTCTGTCTCTCAGCAGATCAACTGGGAAATTAAAGTTCATTCCAAGCAGATCAACTGGGTAAGTAAAGTTCATTCCAAGTAGATCAACTGGGCTCTATCTATATCTCTGACTCATACTCTCTCTCTCTCTCTCTCTCTCTCTCTCTCTCTCTCTCTCTCTCTGTCTAATCTCTCTCTCTCAGAATCTTCTCTCTCTCTCTCTCTCTCTCTCTCTCTCTCTCTCTCTCTCTCTCTCTCTCTCTCTCTCTCTTGAGCTCTCTCTCTCTAAAAATCTCTCTCTCTCTTTCTCTCTCTTCTCTCTCTCTCTTCTCTCTCTCTCTCTTCTGACTCTAAACTCTCTCTCTCTCTCTCTCTCTCATCTCTCTCTTCCTCTGTATATGATCAGATCTCGATATCTTGACATCAATTTGTGTGTGTGTGTGTGTGTTTGTGTTTGTGTCAACCTGTGTACACTGCATGATTTCATTGCCTCAACGAGTCAGCAAGTGACAGGAACTAAACTTAAAACCCCAGGTGGAACAAAGACTTCAGTTATTAACCAGCAGTCAATATTCACACACGCACACACACACACACATTCACATAGACACACACTTGTATACACTCACACACATTGCGCGTACATACACACGCACTCACAGACACACACTCTCGTGCTCTTTTACAACAACATAACTTTAATCAATTGCAAGTTATTCACACACCTGCACATACACATATACTTAAAATACACATCCATACACACATATTTTGATACACATCAGTACACATATATCTTAATACACATTCATACACACATATTTAGATACACATCCATATTCACATATTTAAATACACATG
>JAXRKP010002352.1:37500-47500 GCA_037039925.1 Doris montereyensis
TGCAGCACAGTAAGATCACGTATTTGATTTGTACATAGATCTAGTTTCAGTACAGTAAGATCACGCCTTTGATTTATGCATAAATCTATCTGCCTTCATGTTAGATCACATTCAGTTGAAATGTATCTGAAATACATGTTATGGGCCAACATATATAAATTTAGATCTGACTCTGAAGGCACTTTGAATTCGTCATTCACTAAGGTCATATATAGCGCAAGGGTCATCTTCGTGTATTGCTTAAAGCGATGCAATTGGAAGCAATAGGAAACAGTAGATTTGTGTTCGAATCCCAATCTTCGCCGAATATGTTTCCATGGGGGGGGGGGGGGGGTTATTTTAACGTGCCTATTGTTTGGATGTTTCTCGACAAAAAGCATGGTTTGAGTTTTCTTCTCGATTTTTTTTATAACGGGTTTTAAAGCTAATTTATGTGAAATTTGTTTTCTGGGATGAAATTGTAGATCTGCAGGGAACGAAGACATCAATGGTGGATCTACACGTTTTTTTATAACATTGTAGATCTGCAGGGAACGAAGACATCAATGGTGATACAAGTTTTTATAACATTGTAGATCTGCAGGGAACGAAGACATCAATGGTGATACAAGTTTTTATAACATTGTAGATCTGCAGGGAACGAAGACATCAATGGTGATACAAGTTTTATAACATTGTAGATCTGCAGGGAACGAAGACATCAATGGTGATACAAGTTTTTATAACATTGTAGATCTGCAGGGAACGAAGACATCAATGGTGATACAAGTTTTTATAACATTGTAGATCTGCAGGGAACGAAGACATCAATGGTGATACAAGTTTTTATAACATTGTAGATCTGCAGGGAACGAAGACATCAATGGTGATACAAGTATTTATAACATTGTAGATCTGCAGGGAACGAAGACATCAATGGTGATACAAGTATTTATAACATTGTAGATCTGCAGGGAACGAAGACATCAATGGTGATACAAGTATTTATAACATTGTAGATCTACAAGTATTTATAACATTGTAGATCTGGGAACGAAGACATCAATGGTGGTACAAGTATTTATAACATTGTAGATCTGCAGGAAACGAAGACATCAATGGTGATACAAGTATTTATAACATTGTAGATCTGCAGGCAACGAAGACATCAATGGTGGTACAAGTTTTTATTTATGATACAAGACATCAGAATACATTAAACAAGAATTAGATTTGAGAAAATAATAAGTTAAGCCTGGCTACGCCCGGCGCCTACAGCTAAATATGAATATTGAATTCATCTCTGCCATTTACTACAGGCTTTATGACACAGCTGGTATCGTTGTGAGTGTCATTTACTACAGGCTTTATGACACAGCTGGTATCGTTGTGAGTGTCATTTACTGCAGGCTTTATGACACAGCTGGTATCGTTGTGAGTGTCATTTACTACAGGCTTTATGACACAGCTGGTATCGTTGTGAGTGTCATTTACTACAGGCTTTATGACACAGCTGGTATCGTTGTGAGTGTCATTTACTACAGGCTTTATAACACAGCTGGTATCGTTGTGAGTGTCATTTACTACAGGCTTTATGACACAGCTGGTATCGTTGTGAGTTTCATTTACTACAGGCTTTATGACACAGCTGGTATCGTTGTGAGTGTCATTTACTACAGGCTTTATGACACAGCTGGTATCGTTGTGAGTGTCATTTACTACAGGCTTTATGACACAGCTGGTATCGTTGTGAGTGTCATTTACTACAGGCTTTATGACACAGCTGGTATCGTTGTGAGTGTCATTTACTACAGGCTTTATGACACAGCTGGTATCGTTGTGAGTGTCATTTACTACAGGCATTATGACACAGCTGATAGCGTTGTGAGTGTCATTTACTACAGGCATTATGACACAGCTGGCATCGTTGTGAGTGTCATTTACTACAGGCATTATGACACAGCTGATAGCGTTGTGAGTGTCATTTACTACAGGCATTATGACACAGCTGATAGCGTTGTGAGTGTCATTTACTACAGGCATTATGACACAGCTGATAGCGTTGTGAGTTGGTATTCACGACGACACTGCGGCTTCAACACTCTAGCAGGCACAGAACTTCTTCACGAAGGTTATTATACTCTTTGGAAAGATACTTCACTTTGCGTTCCTCACTTTACTCAGGTGTGAATGAGTACCAATCTTACCAGAGGAATCAGCCTTGCAAGAGCATAAGTACGAAGCACTCAAAAGGCAGGTGTACAGTGCCTGATACTCAGGGAGTTTAAAATGGAATTGAATGAGATAGGTTGCTTGAAGATGAATTATCTAAAGGTGGTGAGCCTACATGTCTTGCATGGGTTCATTTCCGTTTCTGATGATTGCCTGCCTTCTATTTTCTTTTCTTTTTTCAATGACAGATTTCTAGGAGGGAAGGAAAAGGAAAGGAAGGAAAAGGGAAAATTAAAGGACAGGAGAAGGAAGAGTTAAGGAAAATGGAAGGGAAGGAGGAAGGAAGAAAGGAAGAGAAAGAGAAAAGGGAGGGAAATTGGAAGGAAGAGGAAAGGAAGAAGGAAAATGAAATGAAAAGGAGACTGATGGAACTGAGAAGAAAGATAAGAGGAAAGAAGAGGAAATGAGAGGGGAGGGAAGGGACTGGGAAGGAAGAGGGCAGACAACAACAAAAAAGAAAGAAGGAAAATAAAAGGAAGATAGATGGAACTGGGAAGAAAGATGAAAGGAAGGGCTAAGGAAGAGGAAAGAAAGAAAGAAGAAGGAAGGAATGTAAGGAAGGGAAAGGAGAAAGAGAGAAGGAAGAGATAATGAAGAAAAATGGGAAGAGGACCAAGAGAGGATGGAACAGTGACAGCATGTAAGCGCAAACTACTAAAAAGAAAAGGAAAGAAAAGAGAAACAAAGGAAAAACACCAACAACAGTCTTGAACAAATGGAAACAAGGGAGATTACTTTGGCAAGAGACGATATCTTTGGACAGAGCACGTGTCGTGTGGTTGGCTGTGAGTCAAGTCATTACGTGACGGTGAGAGAGTGTTGACAACGAACAATTGAAGACACAGACGAAGACAAAGACAAATAATAAATGACAAGGCAGACAAAACCGTGGCTGATTTGGGGTTTGTGTCGTTTGTGTCGTTTGTGTCGTTTGTCGTTTGTGTCGTTTGTGTCGTTTGTGTTGTTTGTGTCGTCTGTGTCGTCTGTGTCGTTTGTGTCGTTTGTGTTGTTTGTGTCGTCTGTGTCGTCTGTGTCGTTTGTGTCGTTTGTGTTGTTTGTGTCGTTTGTGTCGTTTGTGTCGTTTGTGTCGTTTGTGTCGTTTGTGTCGTTTGTGTTGTTTGTGTCGTCTGTGTCGTCTGTGTCGTCTGTGTCGTTTGTGTCGTTTGTGTCGTCTGTGTCGTTTGTGTCGTTTGTGTCGTGTGTGTCGTTTGTGTCGTTTGTGTCGTTTGTGTCGTTTGTGTCGTTTGTGTTGTTTGTGTTGTTTGTGTTGTTTGTATCGTCTGTGTCGTTGGGGTTGCTGTTGCTTTGTTTTTTTTTCTAGCTGTTGACTGTGTGTATCTATGAATATAGGAGCATGTCACGTCAACCTGACCTTAGCATTGCTGAGTAGGGCATTTCCACCCCCCGCCCCCTTTTTTCCTCTTGGTTGTTGTTTTTGTTGTTGTTGTTGCATAAATCGTATTTTCAACTGCCAAAGGTCTTTTGTGACATTAAGGTGATAAAGAGATAGTCTTTGTTTTACTCTGACGAAAATGGTTCTCGAATTGTCTCTAGTGATATTATTCTTATCCTTCTGTATATAATAGCATTTCTCACTTCTCCTACTTTTTATTTTCGAGTGTCTGCCTAAACCTTGCGCAATATTGTATAGTCCTGTGGTGACACCACGCCTTTGTATTTCGCGCAATATTGTATACTCCTGTGGTGTGCAATCCTGTGGTGACACCACGCCTTTCTATCCAATTCCGGTAGGACTTGGTAGGTAGTCTTAGACTGGTGATCCAAGTCTACTCTACTACTCTACTTTTAGTCTACCAGACTGTTTTACTCGAAACCAAAAGTCAGTATTTAGCGCCCTTTTGGGGAATGTCAATTGTAGCTGTTTGAAGGTGAAATATTTGTTTAACATATATTAGTCCCGTGGACGTTTCGATAGAAACAAAGGTTCTATAAATATTCTTTAGAGTAACGCAACAGTGCCAAAAGTAATTGTCCAATTGGTTTTTAATAAAATCTTAATTGTTATCATTCTCACGACTCCTTTCTGCCCTTCAGCTGATGCATACAGCCGTCGTGGTGTTAACTAAGTACAGCCTTCTTGATATTAACTAAGTACAGCGGTCGTGGTGTTAACTAAGTACAGCGGTCGTGGTGTTAACTAAGTACAGTTGTCGTGGTGTTAAATAAGTACAGCCGTCGTGGTGTTAACTAAGTATAGCCGTCGTGGTGTTAACTAAGTATATCTGTTGTGGGGTTAACTAAGTACAATCATCGTGGTGTTAACTAAGTATAGCCGTCCTGGTGTTAACTAAGTATAGCCGTCGTGGTGTTAACTAAGTACAGCCGTCGTGGTATTAACTAAGTACAGCCGTCACTAAGTATAGCCGTCGTGGTGTTAACTAAGTATAGCCGTCGTGGTGTTAACTTACAGCCGTCATGGTGTTAACTAAGTATATCCGTTGTGGGGTTAACTAAGTATAGCCGTCGTGGTGTTAACTAAGCTTTGCCGTCGTGGTGTTAACTAAGTACAGTCGTCGTGGTGTTAACTAAGTATAGCCGTCGTGGTGTTAACTAAGTACAGCTAAGTATATGTTGTGTTAACTAAGTATATCCGTTGTGGGGTTAACTAAGCTTTGCCGTCGTGGTGTTAACTAAGCTTTGCCGTCGTGGTGTTAACTAAGCTTTGCCGTCGTGGTGTTAACTAAGCTTTGCCGTCGTGGTGTTAACTAAGTACAGTCGTCGTGGTGTTAACTAAGTATAGTCGTCATGGTGTTAACTAAGTACAGCCGTCATGGTGTTAACTAAGTACAGTCGTTGTTAACTAAGTACAGTCGTCATGGTGTTAACTAAGTATAGCCGTCGTGGTGTTAACTAAGTATAGTCGTCATGGTGTTAACTAAGTACAGCCGTCATGGTGTTAAAGTATAGTCGTCATGGTGTTAACTAAGTACAGTCGTCATGGTGTTAACTAAGTATAGTCGTCATGGTGTTAACTAAGTATAGTCGTCATGGTGTTAACTAAGCTATAGTCGTCGTGGTGTTAACTAAGTACAGTCGTCATGGTGTTAACTAAGTACAGTCGTCGTCGTGGTGTTAACTAAGTATAGTCGTCGTGGTGTTAACTAAGTATAGCCGTCGTGGTGTTAACTAAGTATAGTCGTCATGGTGTTAACTAAGTATAGTCGTCATGGTGTTAACTAAGTACAGTCGTGGTGTTAACTAAGTATGGTGTTAACTAAGTATAGCCGTCGTGGTGTTAACGTCAGCCGTCGTGGTGTTAAACGTGGTGTTAACTAAGTATAGTCGTCGTGGTGTTAACTATAGTTACAGTCGTCAGTCGTGGTGTTAACTAAGTATAGTCGTCGTGGTGTTAACTAAGTATAGCCGTCGTAGGTGTTAACTAAGTATAGCCGTCGTATAGTCGTCGTGGTGTTAACTAAGTATAGCCGTCGTGGTGTTAACTAAGTATAGTCGTCATTGTGGTGTTAACTAAGTATAGTCGTCGTCGTAAAGCCATGGTGTTAACTAAGTATAGTCGTCGTGGTGTTAACTAAGTATAGCAGTCGTGGTGTTAACTAAGTATAGTCGTGGTGTTAAGTAAGTATAACCGTCGTGGTATTTCGTTAACTGGTAGATTTCATTAACTAAGTATAGCTGTCATGATACTGCCGTCGTGGTGTTAACTAAGTATAGCCGTCGTGGTGTTAACTAAGTACAGCCGTCGTGGTGTTAACTTAACGTTAACTTAGTGTCCTTTAATAGGGTTAACTAAGTACGGTAAAAGCGTCGTCGTGGTGTTAACTAAGTATAGCCGTCGTGGTGTTAACTAAGTATGTCCTTTTTAGCCGTCGTGGTGTTAACTAAGTATAGCGTGGGATTAACGTCTTTTTTAGTAAAAGTGGCGTCGTGGGGTTAACTAAGTATAGTCATGGGGTTAACTTAGTCGTGGTGTTAACGAAGTAAAAGCCATCGTGGTGTTAACTAAGTATTTTCTTTTAGTCGTCGTCGTGGTGTTAACTAAGTATAGCCGTCGTGGTGTTAACTAAGTATAGTCGTCGTGGTGTTAACTAAGTATAGCCGTCGTGGTGTTAACTAAGTATAGTCGTCGTGGTATTAACTAAGTATAGCCGTCGTGGTGTTAACTAAGTATAGTCGTCGTGTTAACTAAGTAAAGCGTCGTGGTATTAACTAAGTATAGCCGTCGTGGGGTTAACTAAGTATAGTCGTCGTGGTATTTAAGTAAAGCCGTCGTGCTGTTAACTAAGTTAACTAAGTATAGCTAACTAAGTATAGCCGTCGTGGTGTTAACTAAGTATAGCCTTCATGGTGCTAACGTAAAGCCGTCGTGGTGTTTAAGTATAGCCGTCGTGGTATTAACTAAGTATAGCCTTCATGGTGTTAACTAACGTACAGCCGTCGTGGTGTTAACTAAGTATAACCCGTCGTGGTATTAACTAAGTATAGCCTTAGCCGTCGTGGTGTTAACTAAGTATAGATGGTATTAACTACGTACAGCCGTCGTGGTGTTAACTAAGTAACTGTCGTGGTATTACCTGTACAGCCGTTTTTAGTAAAAGTGCCGTCGTGGTGTTAACTAAGTACACCGTCGTGGTGTTAGTAAAACAACCGTCGTGGGGTTAACTAAGTACCTGTCCTTTTTAGTAAAAGTGGCGTCGTGGGGTTAACTTAGTATGTCCTTTTTAGTAAAAATGGCGTCGTGGGGTTAACTAAGTACATGTCCTTTTTATAAAGTGGCGTAACTAAGTCCGGGTTATGGCGTGGCGTCGTGGGATTAACTAAGTATGTCTTTTTTAGTAAAAGTGGCGTCGTGGGTTAACTAAGTATGTCTTTTTTAGTAAAAGTGGCGTCGTGGTGTTAACTTAGTACATGTCCTTTTTTAGTAAAAGTGGCGTCGTCGTGGTTAACTAAGTACAGATCCTTTTTTAGTTAAAAGTAGTCTCGTGTTAACTTAGTACATGTCCCTTTTTAGTAAAAATGGCGTCGTGATGTTAATAAGTACATTTTCAGTAAATCCGTCGTTAGTAAAAATGTACAGCCGTCGTGGTTCACATAAGTACATTTTCTGGTTTAAGTAAATGGCGTCGTCGTGGTGTTAACTATGTACAGCCATCGTGGTGTTAACTAAGTACAGCCGTCGTGGTGTTAACTAAGTAGTAGCCGTCGTGGTGTTAACTAAGTACAGCCGTCGTGGTGTTAACTAAGTACAGCCGTCGTGGTGTTAACTAAGTACAGCCGTCGTGGTGTTAACTAAGTTCAGCCGTCGTGGTGTTAACTAAGTACAGCCGTCGTGGTGTTAACTAAGTACAGCCGTCGTGGTGTTTTAACTAAGTACAGCCGTCGTCGTGGTGTTAACTACGTATAGCCGTCGTGGTGGTAACTACGTATAGCCGTCGTGGTGTTAACTAAGTATAGCCGTCGTGGTGTTACGTATAAGCCGTCGTGGTGTTAACTAAGTATAGCCGTCGTGGTGTTAACTAAGTATAGCCGTCGTGGTGTTAACTAAGTATAGCCGTCGTGGTGTTAACTAAGTAGAACCGTCGTCGTGTTAACTAAGTGCAACCGTCGTGGTGTTAACTAAGTACAGCCGTCGTGGTGTTTACTAAGTACAGCCGTCGTGGTGTTTACTAAGTACAGCCGTCGTTGTGTTAACTAAGTACAGCCGTCGTGGTGTTTACTAAGTACAGCCGTCGTGGTGTTAACTACGTATAGCCGTCGTGGTGGTAACTACGTATAGCCGTCGTGGTGTTACCTAAGTACAGCCGTCGTGGTGTTAACTAAGAACAGCCGTCGTGGTATTACCTAAGTACAGCCGTCGTGGTGTTAACTAAGTACAGCCGTCGTGGTGTTAACTAAGTATAGCCGTCGTGGTGTTAACTAAGTATAGCCGTCGTGGTGTTAAATAAGTACAACCGTCGTGGTGTTAACTAAGTACAACCGTCGTGGTGTTAAGTAGGTATAGCCGTTGGGGCGGTACCTAAGTACAGCCGTCGTGGTGTTAACTAAGTATAACCGTCGTGGTGTTAACTAAGTACAACCGTCGTGGTGTTAACTAAGTACAACCGTCGTGGTGTTAACTAAGTACAGCCGTCGTGGTGTTACCTAAGTACAACCGTCGTGGTGTTAACTAAGTAGAACTGTCGTGGTATTAACTAAGTATAGCCGTTGTGGTGGTACCTAAGTACAGCCGTCGTGGTGTTAACTAAGTATAACCGTCGTGGTGTTAACTAAGCTCTGCCGTCGTGGTCTGAACTGAGTACAGCCGTCGTGGTGTTGACTAAGTATAGCTGGCGTTGTGTTAACTAAGTAAAACCGTCGTGGTGTTAACTACGTATAGCCGTTGTGGTGTTAACTAAGTACAGCCGTCGTGGTGTTAACTAACTATAGCCGTTGTGGTGTTAACTGGGTGTAGCCGTCGTGGTGTTAACTAAGTATAGCCGTCGTGGTGTTAACTAAGTATAGCCGTCGTGGTGTTAACAAAGTATAGCCGTCGTGGTGTTAATTAAGTATAGCCGTCGTGGTGTTAACTAAATACAACTGTCGCGGTGTTAACTTAGTATGTCCTATTTTGTAAAAGTGACGTCGCGGTGTTAACTAAGTTTGTCCTTTTTAGTGAAAGTGGCGTCGTGGTGTAAACTAAGTTTGTCCTTTTTAGTGACAGTGGCGTCGTGGTGTAAACTAAGTTTGTCCTTTTTAGTGAAAGTGGCGTCGTGGTGTTAACTAAGTTTGTCCTTTTTAGTGAAAGTGGCGTCGTGGTGTTAACTAAGTTTGTCCTTGTTAAAAAAAGTAGCGCCGGGATGTTAACTAAGTACCTGTCCTTTTTAGTAAAAGTGGCGTCGTGGTGTTAACTAAGTTTGTCCTTTTTTGTAAATGTAGCGTCGTGGTGTTAACTAAGTTTGTCCTTTTTTGTAAATGTAGCGTCGTGGTGTTAACTAAGTTTATCCGTTTTAGTAAAAGTAGTGTCGTGGTGTTAACCAATTATATCCGTCGTGGTGTCAACTAGGTATATCCGTCGTGGTGTTAACTAAGTACAGCCATCGTGGTGTTAACTAAGTACAGCCGTCGTGGTGTTAACTAAGTACAGCCGTCGTGGTGTTAACTAAGTACAGCCGTCGTGGTGTTAACTAAGTACAGCCGTCGTGGTGTTAACTAAATACAGCCGTGGTAGCGTTAACTAAGTACAGCCCTTGTGGTGTTAACTAAGTACAGCCGTCGTGGTTTTAACTAAGTATAGCCGTCGTGGTGTTAACTAAGTACATGTCCTTTTTAGTAAAAGTGGCGTCGTGGTGTTAACTAAGTACATGTCCTTTTTAGTGAAAGTGGCGTCGTGGTGTTAACTAAGTACATGTCCTTTTTAGTAAACCTGGCGTCGTCGGGTTAACTAAGTATATGTCCTTTTTAGTAAACCTGGCGTCGTCGGGTTAACTAAGTACATGTCCTTTTTTAGTAGTAAAGTGCCGTCGTGGTGTTAACTAAGTACATGTCCTTTTTTTAGTAAAAATGGCGTCGTGGTGTTAACTAAGTACATGTCCTTTTTTTAGTAAAAGTGGCGTCGTTGTGTTAACTAAGTACATGTCCTTTTTAGTAAAAATGGCGTCGTGGTTTTAAGTAAGTATATGTCCTTTTTAGTTAAAGTGGCGTCGGTTGCCGAGCGGTTATGCTGCTAGACTTAGGATCATGAGGTCCCGAGTTCAAATTCCTACCAAACTAGTTTCACAGTGTTGCTCCTTGGGAAAACACTTAACAGGCATTTTGCCTATTAGACCAAGGT
>JAXRKP010002352.1:55000-56040 GCA_037039925.1 Doris montereyensis
AAGGGAATGGGGAGATTCAGGTTCGGGGATTGTGGATAAATTTCTTCTATCTCACTTCTGAATGTAGATCCAACCCAATACCGACAATGACTACAAAACTGACCCACTTTATTTTACGCCGTTAAAGGAAAAAAAACCAAAAGTAAACTTGAATTTGTTATAACTCATCAACATCATGACTATAAGACCGCACCAATGTTGTATTACGAACATACTGTATTTCTGATACTGCTATAATATGGGGGTAATAAGCGGTCATTTCCGATAGTGCTATAATATGGGGGTGATGACCGGTCATTTCTGATAGTGCTATAATATGGGCGTAGTGAGCGGTCATTTCCGATAGTGCTACAATATGGGGATAATGAGCGGTCATTTCTGATAGTGTTATAATATAGGCGTAATAAGCAGTCATTTCTGATAGTGCTATCATATGGGGGTTATAGGTGGTCATTTCTGATAGCGCTTTAATATGGGAGTAATGAGCGGTCATTTCTGATAGTGCTATAATATGGGCGTATTGGGCGGTCATTTCTAATAGTGCTATAATATGGGCGTAATGAGCGGTCATTTCTGATAGTGCTACAATATGGGGGTTATGAGCGGTTATTTCTCATAGTGCTATCATATGGGGGTTATGAGCGGTTATTTCTCACAGTGCTATAATATGGGGGTTATGAGCGGTTATTTCTGATAGTGCTATCATATAGGGGTTATGAGCCGTTATTTCTCATAGTGCTATCATATGGGGGTTATGGCGGTTATTTCTCACAGTACTATAATATGGGGGTTATGAGCGGTTATTTCTGATAGTGCTATCATATAGGGGTTATGAGCGGTTATTTCTCATAGTGCTATAATATGGCGATAATGAGCGGTCATTTTTCATAGTTCTATAATATGCAGGTAATGAGCCGTCATTACTCATAGTACTATCACATGGAGGTTATGAGCGGTCATTTCTAATAGTGCTATAATATGGACGTGATGAGCGGTCATTTCTCATAGTGCTATAATGTGGGGGTAATGAGTGGTAATTT
>JAXRKP010002353.1:0-15000 GCA_037039925.1 Doris montereyensis
CACTTGCCATTTTGTTAAGGAGAAATTTGTAATCGGTTTTTTTATTTTTTTATTTTATGAAATGGGGGATATTTATACCCCCCTAAAATCAACATTTTTTTCGTAGCGGCGGAGCACCCCATATCCACTTATTACTACGGTGATGTTGGCCTGGATCATTTCCAAATAAACATGTTGTATGACTTACCAACCGGGGCCTAGGTTGGACCATTTCCAAAAACATGTTGTATTTCTAAATAAACATGTTGTATGACATACCAACCGTGGCCTAGGTTGGACCATTTCCAAATAAACATGGTGTATGACTTATCAACCGTGGATTGGCTTGGACCATTTCTAAATAAACATGTTGTATGACTTACCAACCGTGGCCTAGGTTGGACCATTTCCAAATCAACATGTTGTATGACTTATCAACCGTGCATTGGCTTGGACCATTTCCAAATAAACATGTTGTATGACTTACCAACCGTGGCCTAGGTTGGACCAAATAAACACTTACCAACCGTGGATTGGCTTGACCATTTTTACCATTTCTAAATAAACATGTTGTATGACATACCAACTGTGGCCTAGGGTTGGACCATTTCCAAATAAACATGTTGTATGACTTACAACCGTGGATAGGTTGGACCATTTCAAATAAACATGTTGTATGACATACCAACCGTGGATTGGTGGCTAAATAAACATGTTGGACCATTTCTAAATAAACATGTTGTATGACATACCAACTGTGGCTTAGGTTTGACCATTTCCAACAAATATGTTGTATGACTTACCAACCGTGGCAAATAAATATGTTGGATTGGTTGGACCATTTCTAAATAAACATGTTGTATGACTTACCAACCGTGGCCTAGTTTGGCTTCATTTCTAAATAAACATGTTGTATGACATCCCAACCGTGGATTGGCTTGGACCATTTCAAAATAAACATGTTGTATGACTTACCAACCGTGGCCTGGTTGGACAATTTCTAAATAAACATGTTGTATGACTTACCAACCGTGCATTGGCTTGGACCATTTCCAAATAAACATGTTGTATGACATAGCAACCGTGGATTGGCTTGGACCATTTCCAAATAAACATGTTGTATGACATACCAACCGTGCACTGGCTTGGACCATTTCCAAATAAACATGTTGTATGACATACCAACCGTGGCCTAGGTTGGACCATTTCCAAATAAACATGTTGTATGACTTACCAACCGTGGCCTAGGTTGGATCATTTCCAAATAAACATGTTGTATGACATACCAATTTCTAAATAAACATGTTGTATGGTCTAGGTTGGATCATTTCTAAATAAACATGTTGTATGACTTACCAATTGGATGACATAAACATGTTGGTCGTGGTCTAGGTTGGACCATTTCCAAATAAACATGTTGTATGACATACCAACCGTGGATTGGCTTGGACCATTTCTAAATAAACATGTTGTATGACCGTGGCCATTTCATTTCTAAATAAACATGTTGTATGACTTACCAACGTTGATTGGCTTGGACCATTTCCAAATAAACATGTTGGCCTATGACTTACCATTGGCTTGGAACCGTTGTATCTACCGTGGGTTGGACCATTTCCAAATAAACATGTTGTATGACTTACCAACCGTGCACTGGCTTGGACCATTTCCAAATAAACATGTTGTATAACATACCATTTGACCATTTCCAAATAAACATGTTGTATGTCTATTTCCAAATTGGACCTAGGTTGGATCATTTCTAAATAAACATGTTGTATGACTTACAACCGTGGCCTAGTTTGGACCATTTCCAAATAAACATGTTGTATGACATACCAACCGTTGCCTAGATTGACCATTTCCAAATAAACATGTTGTATGACTTACCAACAAATAAACATGTTGTCTACCAAGATTGGACCATTTCCAAATAAACATGTTGTATGACTTACCAACCGTTGTCTAGATTGGACCATTTCCAAATAAACATGTTGTATGACTTACCAACCGTGGTCTAGATTGGATCATTTCCAAATAAACATGTTGTATGACTTACCAACGTTGTCTAGATTGGCCTAGTTTGGATCATTTCCAAATAAACATGTTGTATGACTTACCAACCGTGGCCTAGGTTGGACCATTTCCAAATAAACATGTTGTATGACTTACCAACCGTGGCCTAGATTGGATCATTTCCAAATAAACATGTTGTATGACTTACCAACCGTGCATTGGCTTGGACCATTTCCAAATAAACATGCTGTAAACATGTTGACATACCAACCGTGGCCTAAACATGCTGTTGACCATTTGGACCATTTCCAAATAAACATGCTGTATGACTTACCAACCGTGGCCTAGGTTGGACCATTTCCAAATAAACATGTTGTATGACATACCACCCGTGCATTGGCTTGGACCATTTCCAAATAAACATGCTCTATGACTTACCAACCGTGGCCTAGGTTGGACCATTTCCAAATAAACATGCTGTATGACTTACCAACCGTGGCCTAGGTTGGACTATTTCCAAATAAACATGTTGTATGACTTACCACCCGTGCATTGGCTTGGACCATTTCCAAATAAACATGCTGTATGACTTACCAACCGTGGCCTAGGTTGGACCATTTCTAAATAAACATGTTGTATGACTTACCACCCGTGCATTGGCTTGGACCATTTCTAAATAAACATGTTGTATGACATACCAACCATGGAATGGATCATTTCCAAATAAACATTTTGTATGACATACCAACCGTGGATTGGCGTGGATTGCCCAGTGGTTGCATTGCTTGCGATTCAGGGTACATAACAAGGCACATAATACATATTTATCCTTATGACCCAGGTGTTAATATGTTTCACACCAGCCAGAATTCAACATCTAAGTGTCGTCCAGGTGAATGTGTCGTTATTTTTAACCTGTTCAGCTTTGCGTTATAAATACCGGGATAAGCTGAGATTCTAATTGGCGTAATAAGGTTTGTACTAAAGAGAGTTGACTGTTTCGAATCCATTGTTATTAAATAAATAATCAGTTTTAAAACAGTTCGCTAAGGTCTCACTATTTTTGTAATTAATCTAGATCTTAACGAAAGTTTCAGTGTCATCGTAATTACAAATTATAGTGTCATTGTGATTACAAGTTTCAGCGTCATCGTGATTACAAGTTTCAGGTTCATTGTGATTACAACTTACAGTGTCATCGTGAATACAAGTTTCAGTGTCATCGTGATTACAAGTTTCAGTGCCATCGTGATTACAAGTTTCAGTGTCATCGTGATTACAACTTACAGTGTCATAGTGATTACAAGTTTCAGTTTCATCGTAATTACACGTTACAGTGTCATCGTGATTACAAGTTTCAGTTTCATCGTAATCACAAATTTCAGTTTCATCGTGATTACATCAGTGTCGTCGTGACTACAAGTTTCAGTACCATCGTGATTACAAGTTTCAGTTTCATCGTGATTACAACTGACAGTGTCATCGTGATTACAAGTTTCAGTGTCATCGTGATTACAAGTTTCAGTGTCATCGTAATTACAACTTAGAGTGTCATCGCGATTACCACTCACAGTTTCATTGTGATTACAACTTACAGTGTCATCTTGGTTATAACTTACAGTGTCATTGTGATTACAACTTACAGTGTCATCGTGATTACAAGTTACAGTGTCATTGTGATTACAAGTTTCAGTGTCATCGTGATTACAACTTTCTGTTTCGTCGTGATTACAAGTTTCAGTGTCGTTGTGATTACAAGTTTCAGTGTCCTCGTGATTACAGCTTTCAGTGTCATTGTGATTACAATTTTCAGTGTCATCGTGATTACGAGTTTCAGTGTCATCGTGATTACAAGTTTCAGTGTCATCGTGATTACAAGTTTACAACACTACGGTCCAACTACAGCGTTGTACCAAATTTACTGCAATGTCTTTTACAAAGACGACAAGTCACAAATAACTGTACACCAGTTTGATTTCTTCTCCGCCTCGTGTCTCTTTCTCTTTCTCTCCTTTGTCCCTCTACCTCTTTGTCTATGTGTCTGTCTGTGTGTCTGTCTGGTCTGTATGTCTGTCTGTCTGTCTATCTCCCCACTCTCTCTCTCTCTCTCTCTCTCTCTCTCTCTCTCTCTCTCTCTCTCTCTCTCTCTCTCTCTCTCTCTCTCTCTCTCTCTCTCTCTCTCTCTCTCTCTCTCTCTCTCTCTCTCTCTCTCTCTCTCTCTCTCTCTCTTCTCTCTCTCTCACTCTGCTCTCTCTCTCTGTCTCTCTGTCTCTCTGTCTTTCTTGTCTCTTCTTTCTGCTCTCCTCTTTCTCTCCCTGTCTTTCTGTCTTTCTGTCTGTCTGTCTGTCTGTCTGTCTGTCTGTCTGTCTGTCTCTCTCTCTGTCTCTCTCTCTCTCTCTCTCTCTCTCTCTCTCTCTCTCTCTCTCTCTCTCTCTGTCTCTCTCTCTCCCTCCCTGTCTCTCTCTCTCTCTCTCTCTCTCTCTCTCTCTCTCTCTCTCTCTCTCTCTCTCTCTCTCTCTCTCTCTCTCTCTCTCTCTCTCTCTCTCTCTCTCTCTCTCTCTCTCTCTCTCTCTGTGTCAATGTCTGTATGTCGCTCTCTCTCTCTCTCTCTCTCTCTCTCTCTCTCTCTCTCTCTCTCTCTCTCTCTCTCTCTCTCTCTCTCTCTCTCTCTCTCTCTCTCTCTCTCTCTCTCTCTCTCTCTCTCTCTCTCTCTCTCTCTCTCTCTCTCTCTCTCTCTCTCTGTCTGTCTCTCTCTCTCTCTCTCTCTCTCTCTCTCTCTCTCTCTCTCTCTCTCTCTCTCTCTCTCTCTCTCTCTCTCTCTCTCTGTCTGTCTGTCTCTCTCTCTATCTCTCTCTCTCTCTCTCTCTCTCTCTCTCTCTCTCTCTCTCTCTCTCTCTCTCTCTCTCTCTCTCTCTCTTCTTTCTCCCCCTCAAAACAAATTTAGCAAAAAAGAGATCAACAGCAATACGAAATAAATGCAAGAAAAACAAATATGTCGTGCAAGAAACAGAGCTAGGCATTAAAAAACACAGAACTAGAACATGCAGAAAACAGAACTAGAACATACAGAAAACAGAGCTAAAACATACAGAAAACAGAGCTAGAACATGCAGATCACAGAGCTAGAACATGCAGAAAACAGAGCTAGAACATGCAGAAAACAGAGCTAGAACATGCAGAAAACAGAGCTAGGGCATTAAAAAACAGAACTAGAACATGCAAAAAACAGAACTAGAACATGCAGAAAACAGAACTAGAACATGCAAAAAACAGAACTAGAACATGCAAAAAACAGAGCTAGAACTGACAAAAAACAGAGCTAAAACCGGCAAAAAATAACCAAACAAAAGCAGTAGATGGCAACATGATTACGTAATTAAAACACGCAGGACGTGAGGCAACCGGTTGGTTTCTTGCCTTCGGGGAGTGAAAGCCGTGAAGATGAAAAGATAACAGACACAAGGATGACACGACACAGACCGAACTGTTCGAGGGACTGCGCACTCTCCGTCACACTTTCACACTGACCGCCTTCTCGATAATTGCATTGGTGTCCTAACACTGGCCACTGGCTGTCTGCTCGATGTCCATCTCAGAGACCGGTCCTAATTCTGGTGGTCGCAAAAAACGATAAAAGGGTTATGGGACAAGCGCTGGAGGTTCGCTCAATTTGTCGGTTCATTATCTGGAAGATTAAAGTTCAGAAAGTTGAAAGTTGTCAAGAAATTCCATGGTTAGAGTAACCCAATTATATGGAAATGGGAAAAGACTGTCAAATCCCATTAACAGGTCTGACTCATTTGACACGATCCACGCAAGGAAGTGGGCCGGGCAAATTCAATAACCACATTTACTAGGACAGGTACCTAGGGAAACGACTCTATGCAGGCAGTAACGAACACGAATCAGAAGAAATGTGATATAAGAACATGAAAATAGACTAAGGCTAAAAGGAATAAATTAATGCTTTCGTTTTCATTTTTGCATAATACGTATTGTCCAATGAATGCAGAAACTCAGAGCAACACAAATGATCAAAAGAATCATGCAAAGACAACCCAAATGCATCTTTACGTAATTCAGATAAAACGATACATTATTTCTTTCATGCTCATTTTTTTATTTCTCAAACTAAGATCCTCATACGTTTCTCTTGATTTATTAGCTTTGAAGTTTTGAGAGCAGCGTTGCACGTGTCATTAATCGTGTAAAACACGGTCTATTAAACGTGACAATGTTTAATGTCTGACATTATTCAATTTAACAACTTATTATGTATATTAACGTTAAAGACGTTTTTTCTGTCATCTTTCAATCATTCAAGGGATCCTCGTTCTTGTTTTCAAGCCAGTACAATTACGTGGTGCATAATACACGAATGGGTGAAAACAACGAAGATAACGAGAAAGATGAAAACGAATTAACAAAGTGCAGGCTCATCATCTGTATATCATATATCCCCCAGCAGGCCATTTCAAATTCACTCACATTTCCCTGTGGAGCATACAGTATATCTACTTGTTGGCGATTTGTACAAACACTCTGACAAGATCTTTCTCTAGCTCTAGTTGGATACTTTCACACCTGAATGAAGTGAGGAAAGCAGGGTGAAGTACTTTTCCTGAGAAAAAATGCTGTGAAAAAACACCTGGATCAGCCACGGGTGTTGAACCTGGGTCGTCATGACAACAAACTCTCAATACTATTACTTCACAACAACGTCTGAATAACATTAAGGTACCTATATGGAAATAACTCTATGCTAATATTTTTCAAAAGAGCTCTCATAATAATTCACTATCCCACCTACCCAGGAAATCATGTATTCGAAATTCACAAGTTTAAAAGTTAAAACAAATAGATTAAATTATGGTTTCTTCTCTCAATAAGGCCATACTATCATTTCATCAATGGAGATTTAATTATGGTTTCTTCTCTCATAAGGCCATGCCATCATTTCATAGACAGATTGAATTAGTTACTTCTCTCAATAAGGCCATGCTATCATTTCATAAATAGACAGAAATTATGGTTTCTTCTCTCAATAAGGCCATGCCATCATTTCATAAATAGATTGAATTATGGTTTCTTCTCTCAATAAGGTCATACCATCATTTCATAAATAGATTGAATTATGGTTTTTTCTCTCAATACAGCCATGCTATCATTTCATAGATAGATTAAATTATGGTTTCTTATCTCAATAAGGCCATGTCATCATTTCATAAATATATTAAATTACGGTTTTTCTCTCCATGAGGCCATGCCATCATTTCTTAAATATATTAAATTATGGTTTCCATCTCTCAATAAGGCCATGCCATCATTTCTTAAATAGATTGAATTATGGTTTCTTCTCTCCATACGGCCATGCCATCATTTAATAAATAGATTGAATTATGGTTTCTATCTCTCAATAAGGCCATGCCATCATTTCATAAATAGATTGAATTATGGTTTCTTCTTCAATAAGGTCATACCATCATTTCATAAATAGATTGAATTATGTTTTTTTCTCTCAATACAGCCATGCTATCATTTCATAGATAGATTAAATTATGGTTTCTTATCTCAATAAGGCCATGTCATCATTTCATAAATATATTAAATTACGGTTTCTTCTCTCCATGAGGCCATGCCATCATTTCTTAAATATATTAAATTATGGTTTCCATCTCTCAATAAGGCCATGCCATCATTTCTTAAATAGATTGAATTAT
Organism: Doris montereyensis; assembly: GCA_037039925.1. Taxonomy (NCBI): domain Eukaryota; kingdom Metazoa; phylum Mollusca; class Gastropoda; order Nudibranchia; family Dorididae; genus Doris; species Doris montereyensis. Next base: position 7,716 of record JAXRKP010002353.1, read on the forward strand.
GGTTTCTTCTCTCCATACGGCCATGCCATCATTTAATAAATAGATTGAATTATGGTTTCTATCTCTCAATAAGGCCATGCCATCATTTCTTAAATAGATTGAATTATGGTTTCTTCTCTCCATGAGGCCATGCTATCATTTCTTAAATATATTAAATTATGGTTTCTTCTCTCCATGAGGCCATGCCATCATTTCTTAAATATATTAAATTATGGTTTCCATCTCTCAATAAGGCCTTGTCATCATTTCATAAATATATTAAATTACGGTTTCTTCTCTCCATAAGGCCATTCCATCATTTCTTAAATAGATTGAACTATGGTTTCCATCTCTCAATAAGGCCATGTCATCATTTCATAAATATATTAAATTACGGTTTCTTCTCTCCATGAGGCAATGCCATCATTTCTTAAATATATTAAATTATGGTGTCCATCTCTCAATAAGGCCATGCCATCATTTCTTAAATAGATTGAATTATGGTTTCTTCTCTCCATACGGCTATGCCATCATTCAATAAATAGATTGAATTATGGTTTCCATCTCTCAATAAGGCCATGCCATCATTTCTTAAATAGATTGAATTATGGTTTCTTCTCTCCATGAGGTCATGCCATCATTTCTTAAATATATTAAATTATGGTTTCCATCTCTCAATAAGGCCATGTCATCATTTCATAAATAGATTAAATTATGGTTTCTTCTCTCCATAAGGCAATGCCATCATTTCATAAATAGATTGAACTATGGTTTCTATTCTCAATAAGGTCATGCCATCATTTAACAAATAGATTGAATTATGATTTCTTCTCTCCATAAGGCCATGTCATCACTTCACTAATACAGGTTTCTTCTTCCAAAATAAATAGATTGAATTATGGTTTATTCTCTAAATTAGGCCATGCCATCATTTCAAAATGGAGACTGGATTATGGTTTCTACTCTCAATAAGACCATGCCATCATTTCATAAATAGATTGAATTATGGTTTTTCTCTCCATAAGGCCATGCCATCATTTCATCAATGGAGATTGAATTATGGTTTCTTCTCTGCATAAGGTCATGCCACCATTTAATAGATAGATTGAATTATGATTTCTTCTCTCAATAAGGCCATGCCATCATTTCATCCATTGAGACTGGATTATGGTTTCTTCTCTCCATAAGGCCATGCAATTATTTCATTCATGGAGATTGAATTGTGATTTATTCTCTCCATAAGGCCATGCCATCATTTTATAAAAATATAAAATTATGGTTTCTTCTCTCAATAAGGCCATGCTATCATTTCATAAATATATTAAATTATGATTTTCTCTCAATAAGGCCATGCCATCATTTCATAAATAGATTAAATTATGGTTTCTTCTCTCAATAAGGCAATCCCATCATTTCATAAATATATTAAATTATGTTTCTTCTCTCAATAAGGCCATGCCATCTTTCTTCTCTCAATAAGGCCATACCATCATTTCATAAATAGATTGAATTATGGTTTTTTCTCTGCAATAAGGCCATGCCATCATTTCATAAATAGATTAAATTATGATTTCTTCTCTGCAATAAGGCCCTGCCATCATTTCATAAATATATTAAATTATGATTTCTTCTCTCCATCAGGCAATCCCATCATTTCATAAATATATTAAATTATGATTACTTCTCTCAATAAGGCCATGCCATCATTTCATTAATAGATTGAATTATGGTTTCTTCTCTGCATAAGGCCATGCCATCAATTCATCAATGGAGATTGTATTATGGTTTCTTCTCTGCATAAGGCTATGCCATCATTTAATAAATAGATTGAATTATGATTTCGTCTCTCCATGAGGCCATGTCATCATTTTATCCATGTATATTGAATTGTGGTTTCTTGTTCCATCAGGCCATGCCATCATTTCATCCATGGAGATTGAATTATGGTTGATTCTCTCCATAAGGCCATGCCAACATTTCATTCATGGAGATTGAATTGTGATTTATTCTCTCCATAAGGCCATGCCATCATTTTATAAATAGATTAAATTATGGTTTTCTTCTCTCCATAAGGGCATGCCGTCATTTCATTAATGGATATTTGAATTCTGGTTTCTTCTCTCCATAAGGCCATGCCATCATTTCACCAATGTAGATTGAATTATGGGTTCTTCTCTCCATAAGGCCATGCTATCATTTCATCAATGGAAATTGAATTCTGGTTTCATCTCTGAATAAGGTCTTGCCATCATTTCATCAATGGAGATTGACTTATTGTTTCTTCTCTCCATAAGGCTATGCCATCATTTCATAAATAGAGATTGAATTATGGTTTCTTCTCTGAATGAGGTCATGCCATCATTTCAGAAAGGGAGATTGAATTATGGTTTCTTCTCTCCATAAGGCCATGCCATCATTTCATAAATATATTAAATTACGGTTTCTTCTCTCAATAAGGCCATGCTATCATTTCATCAATGGAGATTAAATTATGATTTCTTCTCTCAATAAGGCCATACCATCATTTCATAAATAGATTGAATTATGGTTTTTTCTCTCAATAAGGCCATGCCATCATTTCATAAATAGATTAAATTATGGTTTCTTCTCTCAATAAGGCCCAACCATAATTTCATAAATATATTAAACTGGTTTCTTCTCTCCATGAGGTCATGCCATCATTTCATAAATAGATTGAATTATGGTTTCTTCTCTGTATAAGGCCATGCCATCATTTCATCAATTGAGATTTAATTATGATTTGTTCTCTCCATAAGGCCATGCCATCATTTCACTAATACAGGAAAACAAATAGCTTGAATTATGGTTTATTCTCTCCATTAAGCCATGCCATCATTTCAACAATGGAGACTGAATTATGGTTTCTACTCTTCATAAGGTCATACCATATTTTCATAAATAGATTAAATTATCGGTTTTTTTCTTCATAAGGCCATGCCATCATTTCATCAATGGAGATTGTATTATGGTTTCTTCTCTGCATAAGGCTATGCCATCATTTAATAAATAGATTGAATTATGATTTCCTCTCTCCATGAGGCCATGTCATCCTTTTATCCATGTATATTGAATTGTGGTTTCTTCTCTCCATAAGGCCATGCCATCAATTCATCAATGGAGATTTATTTATGATTTGTTCTCTCCATAAGGCCATGCCATCATTTCACTAATACAGGAAAACAAATATGTTTATGGTTTATTTTCTCCATTAGACCATGCCATCATTTCAACAATGGAGACTGAATTATGATTTCTACTCTTCATAAGGCCATGCCATATTTTCATAAATAGATTAAATTATCGGTTTTTCTCTTCATAAGGCCATGCCATCATTTCATCAATGGAGAATGTATTATGGTTTCTTCTCTGCGTAAGGCTATGCCATCATTTAATAAATAGATTGAATTATGATTTTCTCTCCATGAGGCCATGTCATCATTTTATCCATGTATATTGAATTGTGGTTTCTTCTCTCCATAAGGCCATGCCATCATTTCATCCATGGAGATTGAATTATGGTTGATTCTCTCCATAAGGCCATGCCATCATTTCATTCATGGAGATTGAATTGTGATTTATTCTCTCCATAAGGCCATGCCATCATTTTATAAATAGATTAAATTACGGTTTCTTCTCTCCATAAGATCATGCCATCAATTCATTAATGGATATTTGAATTCTGGTTTTTTCTCTCCATGAGGCCATGCCATCATTTCACCAATGTAGATTGAATTATGGTTTCTTCTCTCTCCATAAGGCCATGCCATCATTTCATCAATGGAAATTGAATTCTGGTTTCATCTCTGAATAAGGTCTTGCCATCATTTCATCAATGGAGATTGAATTATTGTTTCTTCTCTCCATAAGGCTATGCCATCATTTCATAAATAGAGATTGAATTATGGTTTCTTCTCTGAATGAGGTCATGCCATTATTTCAGAAATGGAGATTGAATTATGGTTTCTTCTCTCCATAAGGCCATGCCATCATTTCATAAATAGATTAAATTATGGTTGCTTCTCTCAATAAGGCCATGCCATCATTTCATAAATAGATTGAATTATGGTTTCTTCACTCAATAAGGCCACGCGATCATTTCGTCTATTGAGATTGAATTATGGTTTATTCTCTCCATAAGGCTATGCCATCATTTCATAAATAGATTGAATTAGGTTTCTTCTCTCCATAAGGCCATGCCATCATTTCATTAATGGATACACAAAACATTGATTGAAATAGTTGCGGTTACGCCAAGGGGTTCGGATATTTTTTTAAAAGTTTTAATTAGATTGTTACTTCGTGTTATGTTTATTTATATATGACATCACAGTCACTAAAACGTAGGTAAATTCGATGAGAAGGTATGCGAGAGTTGATGTGTGTATGTGTGTGTGTGTGTGTTTGTGTGTGTGTATGTGTATATGTATGTGTGAGGGTTAGAAGGAGAGTTGTTGGTGTTTGCGAATGTGTGTAATATGCTGAATTTTAATTTGTGCGTCAATTGTTTGCAGTATAATTTTGTACAACACCAATCAATATTCCTATTCTAATGCTTTTAGTGTTGATTTCCAGCACATATTTTAATAATTCTCTTCGCTAGACTTCTGTTCTCGGTCGTCTTTCTCAAGGCGTGTGGTGATTGTAGCTGTATAATGCAGTTAAAGACTATTTCCTGTCTCCCCCAGAACGTGTCAAGTCTATTCTTAAATGTATCCAGTGTCCTGGTGCATACGACTATGTTTGATAAATAGCTCCAAAGTTGCGCCACTTTGACACTTAAACTGTATTTCCTTTGATAGAACAATTTATTTCTCTCTCAACTCGCTCCTTTTTCTACAGAAATATCAGCCGTTCTCTTGGTGTAGCTTACTACGTTTGTAGGTCTGGGTTGTGTTTACCAATGTGCAAATGCCTACATTTATCAGGATGAAAACGTAATGGCCATGTTTTGCTGCAAGCTGTAAATATATTTATCCAAATCATTTTGAAATGCCTCCATATTTATCTGGTTCTAACTATATTGACTATTTTGGTATCATCGCAAAAATATATACCGTGGACCCGACAGCAACAGGAAGATAGTTGATAAAACTATAAATAACAATTGTCCTATCACTGATCCTTGGGAATTCAGACGTGCCATGCGAGCCCTTATCATTTACTACTACGTGTTGTCTCCTCCCATGGACATAGTGTTGAATCAAATCGATTGTTTCCTATCTAATACCATATGTATTTTTAACTCACTGATAAACCTCTTATGTGACACAGCGCCAAATGCTTTTTAATAGTCCATATATATGCAATCTACCGAGGATCCGTTTTCTAATGCTTCTGCCCGCTGTTCCATGATTCGTAGAAGTTGTAATGCTGTTGAGAGATCCGATATAAGTCAAATGCATATAGTTTTATGGTGAAGAAATTGTTCAGGTTCATGTGTTCTATTATAGGTCTCTGACCAATTGTTGTTCCATTAATTTGTAAACAATTGCCGTTATACTCATGGGTCTATAATTGCCGTTATACTCATGGGTCTATAATTGCCGTTATACTCATGGGTCTATAATTGCCGTTATACTCATGGGTCTATAATTGCCGTTAGACTCATGGGTCTATAATTGCCGTTAGACTCATGGGTCTATAATTGCCGTTATACTCATGGGTCTATAATTGCCGTTATACCATGGGTCTATAATTGCCGTTATACTCATGGGTCTATAATTGCCGTTATACTCATGGGTCTATAATTGCCGTTATACTCATGGGTCTATAATTGCTGTTATACTCATGGGTCTATAATTGCCGTTATACTCATGGGTCTATAATTGTCGTTATACTCATGGGTCTATAATTGTCGTTATACTCATGGGTCTATAATTGCCGTTATACTCATGGGTCTATAATTGTCGTTATACTCATGGGTCCATAATTGTCGTTATACTCATGGGTCTATAATTGCCATTACACTCATGGGTCTATAATTGTCGTTATACTCATGGGTCTATAATTGCCGTTATACTCATGGGTCTATAATTGTCGTTATACTCAAGGGTCTATAATTATCGTTATACTCAAGGGTCTATAATTGTCGTTATACTCAAGGGTTTATAATTGTCGTTATACTCAAGGGTCTATAATTGCCGTTATACCCAAGGGTCTTTAATTGTCGTTATACTCAAGGGTCTATAATTGTCGTTATACTCATGGGTCTATAATTGGCGTTATACTCATGGGTCTATAATTGGCGTTATACTCAAGGGTCTATAATTGGCGTTATACTCAAGGGTCTATAATTGTCGTTATACTCAAGGGTCTATAATTGCCGTTATACTCAAAGGTCTATAATTGTCGTTATACTCAAGGGTCTATAATTGTCGTTATACTCATGGGTCTATAATTGGCGTTATACTCAAGGGTCTATAATTGGCGTTATACTCAAGGGTCTATAATTGGCGTTATACTCAAGGGTCTATAATTGGCGTTATACTCATGGGTCTATAATTGGCGTTATACTCAAGGGTCTATAATTGGCGTTATACTCAAGGGTCTATAATTGTCGTTATACTCAAGGGTCTATAATTCCCTACTAAACTTGCGTTTTCTTTTTTTTAATGTTTGGCTATTTATTGTTTTACCCCTCTTCAAGTATTTTTTGTTCTTTTACAGATTTTCTGAATAGGACTTTTAAATTCCTTGATACATTTTAGATGGATCCTGTCCTTTTCCCGATAATTTGTCAGCCTTCAACTTATGCAGTGACTTCTGTATCATTTCGTCATTAATTGTTAGGCTACACACATACTTTTGCTGGCACCTATTTTGTTCAAGTTTGACTCGTCTCCTTCGGTTGCCCAGTGAAAACACAACCAAAAATATTTGCCAGTTTGCTAGCTTTATTTTTGTCCCCATTTTCCATTCCTGACCACAGAGTTTTGTGTCTGGTGCAAAGTTCATCTATTGTCTGTCGGGTTTTACTCTTGGAGTTAATATATTGTCATAATCTCTTAGTGTTTCGATATGCCTTTCTAGTAAGATTCCTTTCATATTCTCTTCTCGTTTGTCTACTGCATTACGTTACTTCACTACGTATTATCTTCTATTGTGCTGTTGTTACAACATCCTTGTTATTGACACATTTCCTAGGTTGAGTATTGTGCTGTTGTTACAACATCCTTGTTATTGACACATTTCCTTAGTTGAGTATTGTGCTGTTGTTACAACATCCTTGTTATTGACACATTTCCTTGGTTGAGTATTGTGTGTTGTTACAACATCCTTGTTATTG
>JAXRKP010002353.1:20000-22500 GCA_037039925.1 Doris montereyensis
CATCAAATGTGCCTTTTGCAATACGTTATGGCCCAGACATAATAATATTGAAACTGCATGAGCGACAGAGTTTCTAAATATTCATTCAATAACGACGACTTTGAGCTTAAAGATAAGCCAGCCTGGCCCTATTTAAGGGCGTCTGGTCTCTCTGGCCTCACTAGAAACTCTGGAGAGGAGCCAGACCAGAAACAGCTCAGACGTTTCTGCCTGAAATGGTGTCTGGCTTTCGGTCCCCTTCCTAAAATTGCGTAATCCGATGAATGGCCTCTGGCGTAGCGAACCAGACGATTCGGTCGCCATTCTCAGGATAAAAAAATATTCAGAAATGAAGAAAAGAAATTCAAATGAACATAAAACAAAGAAATATAATTTAAGTTAATAACACAACTGGCAATGTGATTCAATGAAAGTCTAAAAAAGAACAAAAAACGTACCGCTAAGAGGTCAAGGACAGAAAAGGAGGACACGTCTATAGTAAAGACCGACTTAATAAACTAACATGTGCCAATATATGCTTATTCCCCTTGCCTTCCTGTCAAAGAAAGAAAGCAACTATGTTTTTGACTTAATAAACTAACATGTGCCAATATATGCTTATTCCCCTTGCCTTCCTGTCAAAGAAAGAAAGCAACTATGTTTTCGACTTAATAAACTAACATGTGCCAATCTATGCTTATCCCCCTTGCCTTCCTGTCAAAGAAAGAAAGCAGCTATGTTTTCAACTGAATAAACTAACATGTGCCAATCAATGCTTATTCCCCTTGCCTTCCTGTCAAAGAAAGAAAGCAACTATGTTTTCCGACTGCTTCAAAATAAACCCTAAAGTGTGAACTTATTAGGGCTAATTTTATATACTTGTTTAATGGGAGGCTCTGGTTGCTCAGTCGGTCGAGCGTCTGACTATCATGCAGGCAGCCGCAGTTCAATAATGACAATCTACCACAGTATGCTGTACACCAGAAGTAATCGGAACTCTACTCCTAAGTTTCCTACGTTGAACTGTGTGTATGCGAGTTACTTTACTTTGATTTTCGTTTGATGATGATAGACTTGTAATAACATATTCGTAAATATCCGTCGACAAACTTTTTTTCTTTCTTCTTTTTCTTCTTTCGTCCACAGCTTCTGTGTGCAAATGGACAAACTCAGTCCCGTGCTATGCCATTGCCCGGCAGTGGACAGGGGAGTGTATGACCCCGCCCTCCACGAGTTTTCTGCTACCTTGCAGGCAGGCTATGGCTAACCAAAGGCTAACGGGGTTAACACTAATATAAAACAACCTGCTGACTTGCAGGCCGGTCTTGGCTGAGCAAAGGATAAGGGAGCAAACCCTGACATAAAATAACAACCTGCTGCCTTGTTGCCTTGCAGGCTGATTTTGAATGACCAAAGGCTAAATGATCCATGTCATCTACATAGGGTACAGTGGGCTAATCCCTGCTTATCCAAAACCAAGCTGATTGGGAGAAATAAATGCAATATACCTGACTTGACGCCTCAACGACGAACACGGACTGTGATTTTGGAGAACACGGACTGTGATTTTGGGAACACGGACTGTGATTTTGGGAACACGGACTGTGATTTTGGGAACACGGACTGTGATTTTGGGGACACGGACTGTGATTTTGGGGACACGGACTGTGATTTTGGGAACACGGACTGTGATTTTGGGGACACGGACTGTGATTTTGGGAACATGGAATGCTAGGGCAATCAATGGAAAAGGCTTGGAATTAGCTGGAAAAGTGGACACATTCAAAGTACACATTTTGGCTATTACAGAAATAAAGAAAACAGGACAAGGAAAAGAAAATGTAGGACCAAATCATATTTTAATCTTCTCAGGTGTAGACGTCAAAGATAGAGCTAGAGCAGTAGTGGGCCGCCTAGTGCATAAAAGGCATGAATAACTACTAAAAAGTTAGAAATTTATAAGCTCACGGCTATTAGAGATAAATGTTAATCAAAAGGAAGCGAATTTAAATCATTAATAGCTTATGGATCAAACGAAGATGCTACTAAAGAAGAAATGGTGGATTGTAAATATTCTGTATTATAAAGTTGGGTCTCTCGTACTTTGAGTGCAGTTAAGTAGAAAACAACTGTGCCAGGTACGGGTGCAATGAAGCACGATGATTCGATCTAAGAAATGCTCAATAGTCAAGTTGCTGGTCCAATTGTTCATTCGATGTGAACTTAAAACAAGCTATTTGAAACATACACGTCTTTCTAACTGGCCTCCAACCACCTGGGGCTTAGAACGTGGGCTGGTCGCCGTTTCAAGGGTCTTTCAGGACCTCAAACGCAGTCTGGCCCATTGAAAAGAAAGAAGATGACATCAATTGGAATATTTCATTAAAAACTCCTTAACTGAATAATAACGGTATTGCTACTATAAAATTATCTACACAATCTAACGTTGAGCTCTGATCACATTTTCTTTATTCAATTTGCTCAAGAAGCTATGTACAAATCGATTGAAGAAATCTTTTAT
>JAXRKP010002353.1:25000-56037 GCA_037039925.1 Doris montereyensis
GCCTTGGGTAAAACCAACGAGCATAAAAGTCAATCATGTTTATTTATTATCTCATATCAGTCTTAGAGCAATTTTTATCAGAGATATTAACATGATTCTACTCTCAAGAACATCAGATTAATGACCAGAGGTAAGAACGTTTTACATTTTCAGAGAAAAAAGGAAACTCATTGACCACACAATTAAACTGACAATCAACCACCACAGCACAAGAAAAATTAACAATCAACAAAGACAACACAAAAAAACTGACAATCAACCAAGACAACACAACTAAAACTGACAATCAACCAAGACAACAACACAACTAAAAGGAAAAACTGATAATCATTACCAAGACAACACAACTAAAACTGATAATCAACCAAGACAACACAACTAAAACTGACAATCAACCAGGTAAGAAAACCAACAACATAAAAGTCAATCATGTTTATTTATTATCTCATATCAGTCAAGACAACACAAGATAAAACATGATTCAATCAAGAACAAGATTAATGACCAAGGTAAAACTTGATAATCAACCAAAAAGGAAACTCATTGAACACAATTAAAACTGATAATCAACCAAGACAGCACAACAAAAATTAACAATCAACAAAGACAACACAACAAAAACTGACAATCAACCAAGACAACACAACTAAAACTGACAATCAACCAAGACAACAACACAACTAAAACTGATAATCAACCAAGACAACACAACTAAAACTGATAATCAACCAAGACAACACAACTAAAACTGACAATCAACCAAGACAACACAACTAAAACTGACAATCAACCAAGACAACACAACTAAAACTGATAATCAACCAAGACAACACAACTAAAACTGATAATCAACCAAGACAACACAACTAAAATTTATAATCAACCAAGACAACACAACTAAAATTTACAATCAACCAAGACAACACAACTAAAATTTACAATCAACCAAGACAACACAACTAAAATTTACAATCAACCAAGACAACACAACTTAAACTGATAATCAACCAAGACAACACAACTAAAATTTACAATCAACCAAGACAACACAACTAAAATTTACAATCAACCAAGACAACACAACTAAAATTTACAATCAACCAAGACAACACAACCAAAATTTACAATCAACCAAGACAACACAACTAAAATTTACAATCAACCAAGACAACACAACTAAAATTTACAATCAACCAAGACAACACAACTAAAATTTACAATCAACCAAGACAACACAACTAAAATTTACAATCAACCAAGACAACACAACTAAAATTTACAATCAACCAAGACAACACAACTAAAACTGATAATCAACCAAGACAACACAACTAAAATTTACAATCAACCAAGACAACACAACTAAAATTTACAATCAACCAAGACAACACAACTAAAATTTACAATCAACAAGACAACACAACTAAAATTTACAATCAACCAAGACAACACAACTAAAATTTACAATCAACCAAGACAACACAACTAAAACTGATAATCAACCAAGACAACACAACTAAAACTGATAATCAACCAAGACAACACAACTAAAACTGACAATCAACCAAGACAACACAACTAAAACTGATAATCAACCAAGACAACACAACTAAAACTGATAATCAACCAAGACAACACAACTAAAACTGATAATCAACCAAGACAACACAACTAAACTGATAATCAATCAAGACAACACAACTAAAATTTACAATCAACCAAGACAACACAACTAAAATTTACAATCAACCAAGACAACACAACTAAAATTTACAATCAACCAAGACAACACAACTTAAACTGATAATCAACCAAGACAACACAACTAAAACTGATAATCAACCAAGACAACACAACTAAAATTTACAATCAACCAAGACAACACAACTAAAATTTACAATCAACCAAGACAACACAACTAAAACTGACAATCAACCAAGACAACACAACTAAAATTTATAATCAACCAAGACAACACAACTAAAATTTACAATCAACCAAGACAACACAACTAAAATTTACAATCAACCAAGACAACACAACTAAAATTTACAATCAACCAAGACAACACAACTAAAAATTTACAATCAACCAAGACAACACAACTAAAATTTACAATCAACCAAGACAACACAACTAAAATTTACAATCAACCAAGACACCACAACTAAAATTTACAATCAACCAAGACAACACAACCAAAATTTACAATCAACCAAGACAATACAACTAAAATTTACAATCAACCAAGACAACACAACTCAAATTTACAATCAACCAAGACAACACAACTAAAATTTACAATCAACCAAGACAACACAACTAAAATTTACAATCAACCAAGACAACACAACTAAAACTGATAATCAACCAAGACAACACAACTAAAATTTACAATCAACCAAGACAACACAACTAAAATTTACAATCAACCAAGACAATACAACTAAAATTTACAATCAACCAAGACAACACAACTAAAAATTACAATCAACCAAGACAACACAACTAAAATTTACAATCAACCAAGACAACACAACTAAAATTTACAATCAACCAAGACAACACAACTAAAATTGATAATCTACCAAGACAACACAACTAAAACTTACAATCAACCAAGACAACACAACTAAAATTTACAATCAACCAAGACAACACAACTAAAATTTACAATCAACCAAGACAATACAACTAAAATTTACAATCAACCAAGACAACACAACTAAAAATTACAATCAACCAAGACAACACAACTAAAATTTACAATCAACCAAGACAACACAACTAAAATTTACAATCAACCAAGACAACACAACTAAAATTGATAATCTACCAAGACAACACAACTAAAATTTACAATCAACCAAGACAATACAACTAAAATTTACAATCAACCAAGACAACACAACTAAAATTTACAATCAACCAAGACAACACAACTAAAATTTACAATCAACCAAGACAACACAACTAAAATTTACAATCAACCAAGACAACACAACTAAAATTTACAATCAACCAAGACAACACAACTAAAATTTACAATCAACCAAGACAACACAACTAAAATTTACAATCAACCAAGACAACACAACTAAAATTTACAATCAACCAAGACAACACAACTAAAATTTACAATCAACCAAGACAACACAACTAAAATTTACAATCAACCAAGACAACACAACTAAAATTTACAATCACTCCTCAAGACTATTAACAACTTCACCACACACAAAAGAATCCAACAAAAACAAACAGAAAAACAATTACAAATCAGTGTCACCTTGAAAAAGACAACAAACAAACTAAACAAAGCAACAGAAGCAAACAAGCAAATCTGCATCATAGGTGATAAAAGTTGACCATCTGCGAGGAATGTTATTTCTTCTTCTCGCTATGATTATACAATGTTGAACATTTGGGAGAACTGTTTTTTCTTCTTCTGCCTATGATTATAAAATGTTGAACATTTATGAGAACTGTTTTTCTTCTTCTGCCTATGATTATAAAATGTTGAACATTTATGAGAACTTTGTTTTCTTCTTCTGCCTATGATTATAAAATGTTGAACAATTATGAGAAATGTTTTTTATACTTCTGCCTATGATTATAAAATGTTGAACATTGATGAGAAATATTTTTCTTCTTCTCCGTATGATTAGGCTTGGGAATGTATGTTATTGGGTACATATTATGGTTTTGAATTATATCTTACATATGTAACAATGTGTTTAGTTGTGTTCTTTGACATAGAAGCAACACACATAATGTTGTTGCTGTATTGTCAATGTATGTCATAACCATCCCTTCTAAAGCTTGTGTGTACTTTTTACTCACATATGGAAATTGTTTCTAACAGGAAGCTCTGAATTGGAGCAGGTATGCTAATTGATTGTCTGTAGGAACATGAAACCCAGTAAAATCAGTCACTGTGAACTGAGGTAAATTTCTTGTAAAATTAAACGAATTGCTTAATTCTGACATTGTTTAGAAATGTTATTGATTGACGTTTGCGTGCATAACATAGCATGTATGGACAAGGGAGCCAGTCGCTAAGCCATAGCAGGACTTTTTCATACCTGGACGATGAAATTAACACTTTCCTCTGCTATCAAACGATATATTTAACGCTTTCCTCTGCTATCAGACAATAGAATTAACGCTTTCCTTTGCTATCAGATAATAGAATTAACGTTTTCCTTTGCTATCAGACAATAAAATTAACGCTTTCCTTTGCTATCAGACAATAGAATTAACGTTTTCCTTTGCTATCAGACAATAGAATTGACGCTTTCCTTTGCTATCAGAGGTCAACTTTTTTTTAAACCAATGTTACCTCCGCCTTCTTAACGCAAGAACGAAAGAGAATTGCCATCACGTAACACAACACGCATTATGAAAAGTCTTGTTATGACGTGACACAACAAGCTTTATGAATAATTTTGTCATCGTGTAACACAACACGCATTATGAAAAGTCTTGTCATCACGTGACACAACAAGCAGTATGAAAGTCATGTTATCACATAACACAACAAGCATTATAAAAAGTCTTGTCCTCGCGTAACACAACAAGCATTATGAAAAGTCTTCACATCACGTAACACAACACTCATTATGAAAAGTCTTGTCATCACGTAACACAACGCTCATTATGAAAAGTCTTGTCATCACGTAACAGAACAAGTATTATGAAAAGTCTTATTATCACGTAACACAACAAGCATTATGAAAAGTCTTGTTATCACGTGACACAACACGCATTATGAAAAGTCTTGTTATCACGTGACACAACAAGCATTATGAAAAGTCTTGTTATATCACTATGAAAAGTCTTGTTACAACAAACGCATTATTATGAAAATCTTGTTATCATTTAACACAACAAGCATTATGAAAAGTCTTGTTATCACAAGCATTATGAAAAACAACGTAAAGCATTATGAAAAGTCTTGTCATCATTTAACACAACAAGCATTATGAAAAGTCTTGTTATCATTTAACACAACAAGCATTATGAAAAATCTTGTCATCACGTAACACAAAACGCAATATGAATACAGTCTTGTCATCACGTAACACAACACGCATTATGAAAAGTCTTGTCATCACGTAACAGAACAATCATTTGAAAAGTCTTGTTATCACGTAACACAAAAAGCAATATGAAAAGTCTTGTCATCACGTAACACAAAAGCATTATAAACAGTCTTGTCATCACGTGACACAACAAGCATTATGAAAAGTCTTGTCATCACGTAAAACAACACGCATTATGAAAAGTCTTGTCATCACGTAAAACAACAAGCATTATGAAAAGTCTTGTCATCACGTGACACAACAAGCATTATGAAAATTCTTGTCATCACGTAACACAACAAGCATTATGAAAAGTCTTGTCATCAGTAAAACAAAGCATTATGAAAAGTCTTGTCATCACGTAACACAACACGCATTATGAAAAGTCTTGTCATCATGCAACACAACAAGCATTATGAAAAGTCTTGTCATCACGTAACACAACAAGCATTATGAAAAGTCTTGTCATCACGTAACACAACAAGCATTATGAAAAGTCTTGTCATCATGTAACACAAAGCATTATGAAAAGTCTTGTCATCACGTAACACAACACGGATTATGAAAAGTCTTGTCATCACGTAACACAACAAGCATTATGAAAAGTCTTGTCATCACGTAACACAACAAGCATTATGAAAAGTCTTGTCATCACTGTAACACAACACGTATTATGAAAAGTCTTGTTATCACTTAACACAACACGCATTATGAAAAAGTCTTGTTATCGTGTAACACAACAAGCATTATGAAAATCTTGTCATCACGTAACACAACACGCATTATGAAAAGTCTTGTATCATTTAACACGACAAGCATTATGAAAAGTCTTGTTATCGGGTAACACAACAAGCATTATGCAAAGTCTTGTTATCACTTAACATAACAAGCATTACGAAAAAAATCTTGTTATCACGTAACACAACAAACATTATGAACAGTCTTGTCATCACGTAAAGCAACACGAATTATGAAAAGTCTGGTCACCATTTAACACAACAAGCATTATGAAAGTCTTGTCATCACGTAACACAACAAGCATTATGAAAAGTCATGTTATCACGTAACACAACAAGCATTATGAAAAGTCTCGTTATCACGTAACACAACAAGCATCATGAAAAGTCTTGTTATCATGTAATACAACACGGATTATGAAAAGTCTTGTTATCACGTAACACAACAAGCATTATGAATAATTTTGTCATGGCGTAACACAACACACATTATGTAAAGTCTTGTCATCACTTAACACAACACGCATTATGAAACGTCTTCTCATCACGTAACACAACACGCATTATGAAAAGTCTTGTTATCATGCAACACAACAAGCATTATGAAAAGTGTTGTTATCACGTAACACAACACGCATTATGAAAAGTCTTGTCATCACGTGACAAAACAAGCATTATTACAAATTTTGTTATCACTAAACACAACACGCATTATGAAAAGTCTTGTTATCACGTAACACAACGAACATTAAGAAAAGTCTTGTTATCACGTAACACAACGAACATTATGAAAAGTCTTGTCATCACGTGACACAACACGAATTATGAATAGTCGTGTTATCACTTAACACAACGAGCATTATGAAAAATCTTGTCATCACATGACACAACAACCATTATGAAAAGTCTTGTCATCACGTAACACAACAAGCATTATGAAAAGTCTTGTCATCACGTAACACAACAAGCATTATGAATAGTCTTGTTACCACTTAACACAACAAGCATTATGAAAAATCCTGTCATCATGTAACACAACAAGCATTATGAACAGTCTTGTCATCACGTAACACAACACGAATTATGAAAAGTCTTGTCATCACGTAACACAACAAGCATTATGAAAAGTCTTGTCATCACGTAACACAACACGCACTATGAACAGTCTTGTCATCATGTAACACAACACACATAATGAACATTCTTGTCATTACGTAACACAACACGCATTATGAAAAGTCTTTAAAAGGACAACTCTGTCCTCTATTTACACGCACAGGAGATGCCATGCGCCAAGTTTGATTGTTTTCATACGTAACACAGCACGCATTATGAAAAGTCCTGTCATCACGTAACACAACAAGCATTATGAAAAGTCTTGTCATCACATGACACAACAAGCATTATGAACAGTCTTGCCATCACTTAACACAACACGCATTATAAACAGTCTTGTCATCACGTAAAACGACACGCATTATGAACAGTCGTGCCATCACGTGACACAACAAGCATTATGAAAAGTCTTGTCATCACGTGACACAACAAGCATTATGAAAAGTCTTGTCATCACGTGACACAACAAGCATTATGAACAGTCTAGTCATCACATGACACAACACACATTATGAAACGTCTTGTCATCACGTAACACAACAAGCATTATGAAAAGTCTTGTCATCGCGTGACACAACACGCATTATAAACAGCCTTGTCATCATGTAACACAACATGCATTATAAACAGTCTTGTCATCGCGTAACACAACACACATTATGAAAAGTCTTGTCATCACGTAACACAATACGCATTATAAACAGTCTTGTTATCACGTAACACAACATGCATTATGAAAAGTCTTGTCATCACGTAATACAACAAGCAATGTGAACAGTCTTGTCATCACGTGACACAACAAGCATCATGAAAAATCTTGTCATCATGTGACACAACAAGCATTATGAAAAGTCTAGTTATCACGTAACACAACAACAATTATGAAAAATCTTGTCATCACGTAACACAACACACATTGTGAAAAATCTTGTTATCACGTAACACAACAAGCATTATCAAAAGTCTGTTATCATGTAACACAACACGCATTATGAGCAGTCTTGTCATCACGTAACACAAAAAGCATTATGAAAACTCTTGTTATCACGTAACACAACACGGATTATGAAAAGTCTTGTTATCACGTAACACAACAAGCATTATGAATAATCTTGTCATCGCGTAACACAACACGCATTATGAAAAATCTTGTCATCATGTAACACAACACACATTATAAACAGTCTTGTTATCACGTAACACAACACGCATTATGAAAAGTCTTGTTATCACGTAAGACAACAAGCATTATGAAAAGTGTTGTTATCACTTAACACAGCAAGCATTATGAACAGTCTTGTTATCACGTAACACAACAAGCATTATGAAAAGTCTTGTCATCACGTAACACAACAAGCATTATGAACAGTCTTGTTATCACGTAACACAACAAGCATAATGAAAAGTCTTGTTATCACGTAACACAACAAGCATCATGAAAAGTCTTGTCATCATGTAACACAACACGCATTATGAAAAGTCTTGTTTTCACGTAACACAACAAGCATTATGAATAATCTTGTCATCGCATAACACAACACGCATTATGAAAAGTCTTGTCATCACTTAACACAACACGCATTATGAAACGTCTTCTCATCACGTAACACAACACGCATTATGAAAAGTCTTGTTATCACGTAACACAACAAGCATTATGAAAAGTCTCGTCGCCACGTAACAGAACAATCATTTACAAAGTCTTGTTATCACGTAACACAGCAAGCATTATGAAAAGTCTTGTTATCACTTAACACAACACGCATTATGAAAAGTCTTGTTATCACGTAACACAACGAACATTATGAAAAGTCTTGTTATCACTTAACACAACACGCATTATGAAAAGTCTTGTTATCACGTAACACAACAAGCATTATGAAAAGTCTTGTCATCACGTGACACGACAAGCATTATGAATAGTCTTGTTATCACTTAACACAACAAGCATTATGAAAAGTCCTGTCATCACGTAACACAACAAGCATTATGAACAGTCTTGCCATCACGTAACACAACACGCATTATGAAAAGTCTTGTCATCACGTAACACAACAAGCATTATGAAAAGTCTTGTCATCACATAACACAACACGCATTATGAAAAGTCTTTAAAACGACAACTCTGTCCTCTATTTACACGCACTAGAGATGCCATGCGCCAAGTTTGATTGCTTTCATACAGATACAATTCTTTTCATGCGACAAGATTATTTTTTGATGCGACAAGATTCTTTTTATGCGACAAGTTTGATGGCTTTCAAACAGATTCAATTCTTTTTTGTATGCGACAAGATGGATTGCTTTCAAACAAATACATTTCTTTTCATGCGACAAGATTGATGGCTTTCAAACAGATACAATTCTTTTTTATGCTATAAGATTGATGGCTTTCAAACAAATACAATTCTTTTGTATGCGACAAGATTGATGGCTTTCAAACAGATACAATTCTTTGTTATGCGACAAGATTGATGGCTTTCAAACAGATACAATTCTTTTTAATGCGACAATATTGATGGCTTTCAAACAATACAATTCTTTGTTATGCGACAAGATTGATGGCTTTCAAACAGATACAATTCTTTTTTTATCCGACGACATTGGTGGGTTTCAAACACATACAATTCTTTTTATGCGACAAGATTTATAGCTTTCATACAGAATAATTCTTTTATATCGCAGACATAACATTTATTTTTCTTGTGAGATGAAAAAGGAAAACTACGGATGAATGTCATGAAACCGGAAATAAAATTGGGAACTGAATCTTGTGAGGGTTCTCACGTACCCTTCTACAGGAGCTCATGTTTTCGGTTAATGAGGGCTGAAGAAGCTAAACACCAACGGAAAAGGCCTTCTCTTGCCGTAGGTGATGTAGCTGGGGCCTTAATTAGGAAAGTCAAGACCTCATCTATTGTATGCTTGGCATATCCGATCCAAAGGCAAATGACTGTTTCTATAATCATTGGTTTGCTGTATCCTTAGTAAGGTGTTGATGAGAATATTGGAGAGGGAATTTATTTATAGGTGATAAAGACGAGACATGAATGTTGATGAGATTCGGATCATCATCATTATTATAGGAACAGAAGTGTCACTGATTTATGTATTTCTTCCATTCCTTTTCAGATCGAGAGGAATTTGTATCAGACGATTATGAAAGACAATTAGAGACACAACACGTAATAGACAAGAGAAAACAAGAGTAAATAATCCAACCACGAAAAATCAGGTCAAACACAACTAATATGGTCTCCTCCCACCTTAAACTATTGCTGTTATCTATGCCTTTATTATGGAAATTGTATCCATGACAACTTCAACTATTGCTGTTATCTATGCCCGTATTATGGAAATTGTATCATTGCCACCTTCAATTATTGCTGTTATATATGCTCCTATTATGGAAATTGTACCCAAGCCACCTTCAACTATTGCTGTTATATATGCTCTTATTATAGAAATTGTACCCAAGCCACCTTCAACTATTGCTGTTATCTATGCTCCTATTACGGAAATTGTATCCATGCCACATTCAGCTATTGCTGTTATCTATGCCCCTATTATGGAAATTGTATCCATGCCACCTTCAGCTATTACTGTTATCTCTGCCCCTATTATGGAAATTGTATCCATGCCACTTTCAGCTATTGCTGTTATCTATGCCCCTATTATGGAAATTGTACCCAAGCCACCTTCAATTATTGCTGTTATCTATGCCCCTATTATGGAAATTGTATCCATGCAACTTTCAGCTATTGCTGTTATCTATGCTCCTATTATGGAAATTGTATCCATGCCACCTTCAACTATTGCTGTTATCTATGCCCCTATTATGGAAATTGTATCCATGCCACCTTCAACTATTGCTGTTATCTATGCCCCTATTATGGAAATTGTATCCATGCCACCTTCAACTATTGCTGTTATCTATGCCCCTATGATGGAAATTGTATCCATGCCACCTTCAACTATTGCTGTTATCTATGCCCCTATTACGGAAAGATGATAGTTCACTAGGTGTGGCACTTGCCCACCAAGCCAAAACGTCGTGGGTTTAAATTCTGGCCGTGGAGACTTGAGTTTGAATCCTTTTTTTGTGGGCTTCTTCCGCTCCCTTATCCTATCAGAAGTACACGGTAATTTAGGAATTTCCATGTGTCTGTGCGTATGTCGGAGTTCGCTGATCCTGTGGTAGGCCTATCAGAAGTACCCGGTAATTTAGAATTTCCATGTGTCTGCGTGTATGTCGGAGAATCCTCAGTTGTTGGAAATGCCGACCTGGCGAAATCGAATTGAAAAAGAGATAAAGATGAAAAGAGACAAAGATAAACAGAGGCAAAGATAAAAAGAGGCAAAGATGAAAAGAGGTAAAGATAAAAAGAGGCAAAGATAAAAAGAGGCAAAGATAAAAAGAGGCAAAGATAAAAAAAGACAAAGATAAAAAGAGACAAAGATAAAAAGAGACAAAGATGAAAAGGGGCAAAGATAAAAAAAATCAGGCAAAGATGAAAAGAGGCAAAGATGAAAAGAGGCAAACATGAAAAGAGGCAAAGATGAAAAGAGGCAAAGATGAAAAGAGGCAAAGATGAAAAGAGACAAAGATGAAAAGAGACAAAGATGAAAACAGACAAATACGAAGAGAGGCAAACATGAAAAGAGACAAAGATGAAGAGAGATAAAGATGAAGAGAGATAAAGATGAAGAGAGATAAAGATGAAGAGAGATAAAGATGAAGAGAGATAAAGATGAAGAGAGATAAAGATGAAGAGAGATAAAGATGAAGAGAGATAAAGATGAAGAGAGATAAAGATGAAGAGAGATAAAGATGAAGAGAGATAAAGATGAAGAGAGATAAAGATGAAGAGAGATAAAGATGAAGAGAGATAAAGATGAAGAGAGATAAAGATGAAGAGAGAGATAAAGATGAAGAGAGATAAAGATGAAAGAGAGATAAAGATGAAGAGAGATAAAGATGAAGAGAGATAAAGATGAAGAGAGATAAAGATGAAGAGAGATAAAGAAGAAGAGAGATAAAGATGAAGAGAGATAAAGATGAAGAGAGATAAAGATGAAGAGATAAAGATGAAGAGAGATAAAGATGAAGAGAGATAAACATGAAAAGAGATAAAGATGAAGAGAGATAAACATGAAAAGAGACAAAGATGAAGAGAGGCAAACATGAAAAGAGACAAAAGATGAAGAGAGGCAAAACATGAAAAGAGGATGAAAAGAGATAAAGATGAAAAGAGATAAAGATGAAGAGAGATAAACATGAAAAGAGGCAAAGATGAAGAGAGATAAAGATGAAAAGAGATAAAGATGAAGAGAGATAAAGATGAAGATGAAAAGAGACAAAGATGAAAAGAGATAAAGATGAAGAGAGATAAAGATGAAAGAGATAAAGATGAAGAGAGGCAAACATGAAAAGAGACAAAGATGAAAAGAGAGGCAAACATGAAAAAGATGAAGAGAGATAAAGATGAAGAGAGATAAAGATGAAAAGAGATAAAGATGAAAAGAGACAAAGATGAAGAGAGATGCAAAGATGAAAAGAGATAAAGATGAAGAGAGGCAAACATGAAAAGAGATAAAGATGAAGAGAGGCAAAGATGAAAAGAGATAAAGATGAAGAGAGGCAAAGATGAAAAGAGACATGAAAAAGATGAAGAAGAGAGGCAAACATGAAAAGAGGCAAACATGAAAAGAGACAAAGATGAAGAGAGGCAAAGATGAAAAAGAGATAAAGATGAAGAGAGGCAAAGATGAAAGAGATAAAGATGAAGAGAGGCAAAGATGAAAAGAGATAAAGATGAAGATGAAAAGAGCAAACATGAAAAGAGATAAAGATGAAGAGAGGCAAACATGAAAAGAGGCAAACATGAAAAGAGGCAAACATGAAAAGAGACAAAAAGATGAAAAAGAGATAAAGCAAACATGAAAAGAGACAAAGATGAAGAGAGGCAAACATGAAAAGAGGCAAACATGAAAAGAGATAAAGATATACAAAGAGGCAAAGATGAAAAGAGATAAAGATATACAAAGAGGCAAAGATGAAAAGAGATAAAGATATACAAAGAGGCAAAGATGAAAAGAGATAAAGATATACAAAGAGGCAAACATGAAAAGAGATAAAGATATACAAAGAGGCAAAGATGAAAAGAGACAAAAGATGAAAAGAGACAAACATGAAGAGAGGCAAACATGAAAAGAGATAAAGATATACAAAGAGGCAAAGATGAAAAGAGACAAAGATGAAAAGAGACAAAGATGAAAAGAGGCAAACATGAAAAGAGGCAAACATGAAAAGAGGCAAACATGAAAAGAGACAAAGATGAAAAGAGACAAAGATGAAAAGAGACAAAGATGAAAAGAGACAAAGACGAAAAAAAAGACAAAGATGAAAAGAGACAAAAGATGAAAAGAGGCAAACATGAAAAGAGACAAAGATGAAGAGAGGCAAACATGAAAAGAGACAAAGATGAAGAGAGATAAAGATGAAAAGAGACAAAGATGAAAAGAGACAAAGATGAAAAGAGACAAAGATGAAAAGAGGCAAACATGAAAAGAGATAAAGATGAAGAGAGACAAACATGAAAAGAGATAAAGATGAAGAGAGGCAAACATGAAAAGAGGCAAACATGAAAAGAGGCAAACATGAAAAGAGGCAAACATCAAAAGAGGCAAACATGAAAAGAGGCAAACATGAAAAGAGGCAAACATGAAAAGAGATAAAGATATACAAAGAGGCAAAGATGAAAAGAGACAAAGATGAAAAGAGGCAAAGATGAAAAGAGGCAAACATGAAAAGAGATAAAGATGAAAAGAGGCAAAGATGAAAAGAGACAAAGACGAAAAGAGGCAAAAATGAATAGAGGTAAATATGATTATACCATAATGATTTTTCCAAATTGTACCATATTGTTTCTACTTCATCTCGTTTTCCTGAAAAGTCAACTTTGGTATATACTCACAATTGCCTTCGTGATATAATCTGGTCCTTTGAACTTGTCACAACTTTGGTATATACTCACAATTGCCTTCATGATCTAATCTGGTACTTTGAACTTGTCACAACTTTGGTATATACTCACAATTGCCTTCATGATCTAATCTGGTACTTTGAACTTGTCACAACTTTGTTTATACTCACAATTGCCTTCATGATCTAATCTGGTACTTGGAACTTGTCACAACTTTGGTATATACTCACAATTGCCTTCATGATCTAATCTGGTACTTTGAACTTGTCACAACTTTGTATATACTCACAATTGCCTTCATGATCTAATCTGGTCCTTTGAACTTGTCACAACTTTGGTATATACTCACAATTGCCTTCATGATCTAATCTGGTACTTTGAACTTGTCACAACTTTGGTATATACTCACAATTGCCTTCATGATCTAATCTGGTACTTTGAACTTGTCACAACTTTGGTATATACTCACAATTGCCTTCATGATCTAATCTGGTACTTTGAACTTGTCACAACTTTGGTATATACTCACAATTGCCTTCATGATCTAATCTGGTACTTTGAACTTGTCACAACTTTGTTACGG
Source organism: Doris montereyensis (assembly GCA_037039925.1). Lineage (NCBI taxonomy): Eukaryota > Metazoa > Mollusca > Gastropoda > Nudibranchia > Dorididae > Doris > Doris montereyensis. The sequence continues at coordinate 39,507 of JAXRKP010002353.1, forward strand.
AAAACAGTCTACCATTGCGTTGGTTAGAATTTTATTCGAGGAATTTAAGGGGTGAAAATCGTATTTTTCTTGCACGTTCTCTCAAATATGTACGAGATCAGATTTCCTTAGCATGTTGACATAGAAAGACCATGATTCTGATTTAGCTCAGCAGGAATGTGACAACTTTCTTTATCAGGCAGTACAAAATAACCACACCATTTGTTTATGGCATACGTACTTAATTATACGCTAAATCCTATCGCATGAGATTAATTTGGCTATCCTTTTATAACTATTTTCAACACTATTTGAACATAATATGACAAATTCTTCATATCCGCATTATGAAAATAAGAAAGCAGTCGTCAGGAGACTTGCTAAGAGGTGGAAGAACATTTAAAAACAATAACTACTTTGGACCACAGGTCGTTAATAGAACAAATATTGGAGAAGACTTTATTTTTTCTTCATGCATTTTACAAATGCATTGGTGTTTAGTCAGAAATGTACGTATTTTTATGTGAGGACCTTATAATCGTCAATCATTGTGACTCAAAACAACACTATAGAAAATGATATCTAATATTTCTTTGAATAATCAGAATGTATTGTCATTGCAACAGAAGATAATTTCTTTGAAGCAGCCTGGAGAAGTAAAACATTGGTTACATATCAAATCCAACGTATATTTATGTCGGTGTAATCATCAATTGTAAGGATGTCATCGCTGAACAAATATGCAGTTTTGGCAATAAAGTTGTCTGCATTCAAATTAGTATAGTTCAACAACACATTCGTGCTATTGTGTGTATTCAGTATGGCCGAATTATTTTTAACTCCTGGAATGAGCAATGAAAACCGCTTTGACACATTCCTCCCGAAAATGACATCCTTCTGTAAAACGTATATATGTTTTCCATCAGACAATCTCTCAACCCTTGCGTGTGCTATTTCTATCCAAATACGTTTTCATGAAAAGACCGAAATAGCAGGCTCCTTGATATTTCGTGACTGGGAGACAGTCATATTGATCGCTTCACTTAATACGATACGTTTTAGAGAAGAGCAAAAGAGTAAATTGTTGGCGATACCCGATTCGTTACTTCAAAATGAATTGCTTTTGGAAACTATTAGACCATTGTCTTTACGTTGCCATGCAATGTATTCATTTATGGCATAGGATTGCCAGAACAATTATGTCATTAAAGCATGCAATTGCTTGGAACCGGAAGGAGGTCCACTTTCACAGCGGAAACCACAATAGCTGTTAAACAGTACTTATGACAAACATTTCATGTCAACTTGTCTACAGTGGCAACGGTATACTCTGCCTTTCAGAAACCAGGTTTACAGGAAGGACAAGAGAAATGGACTCACAACATCCGACGGAGTGTGTCGACGGACAGACGTCGAATGAGAAAAAAATACTTGAAACGTGACGTCACAGTTGTGCACACACGCCTAGCAGACAGGGCTAAGAAAGAACAGTCAAATATCAAACATGGATACCCAGATAAGCCTCTTTGGTTAAAATTTGCTATTGCCGTTTGATATTGAAATGCAATACCCTAATGAACCATGTTGACATTACGAATCACAGCGAAAAATGGAATGGAAGGCTAGATGACCAAATAACACGCACATGAAAAACAGTCTCAATAGAAGTAGATCTATTCAAAAACAGTCTCATTAGAACTAGATCTATTCAAAAATAGTATCAATAGAACTAGATCTATTCAAAAACAGTCAAAAAGAAAATAAAGAATTGAAAAGGTTTATAATACAATGAATGCCATTAAATGAGCCTTTAAAAGAAATTTGATTTTGAAAAAAGCGGTTAACGTTAAGTTGCAAATATGTCCAGTAGCCCTTATAGATCGATAATGGGTATTCGATCTGACATTACATCTCACCCCAACTGTTCAGCTCAACTCATTGTGAATTATCTTTGCCTAACCTGAAAATAGCTATCAATGTGTTAACAGCTATTCTCAAAGTGTATCTATTTCTCTGTCCCTCTACACATCCAACCATTCATCCATCCATCTAATCTATGTGTTTGTATTCGTCTCAATGGGTTAACCTGTCTGGGTGCTTGACTATGTATGTATGTTTATACCTCGTCTTTGAGGCCACTGTTCATTAATGTGCACACATTTCCGTGCCGAGTGTGTCTACATCAGCGATATCAGCATTAATTTAACTACAATCTCAAAGAAAAGGTAAGTGGTGTATGTCAAACCATAACAAACACAACCACATTAATTAATTATGGACATTGTCAAGGAGGTGATGAAATACAACTACCAAACCGCGCATTCGAATTAATGCAGTGTCTAAGGCCACTTTCATTTTTTTTGTATGTTCCTCTCTTTTTCATTCCAGACAGCCCTGAGTTTGAATTCAGAGATCATGAGCATCGTGAAAATGTAGAGACGCTATTCCATTCAACTAGTCTGTGATCATGACATTTGTGAGTGGCCTCCCCTTTTTTAGGAGACACCCGAGAGTGTTTTCTTTTCTGAACTCAACAAATCCCTTCCGGTGTGTACGTCACAGCTTTGGTGAGTTGTGAGACTTCAGCTCAGGTGGGAACATTGATGCATTGCCTTGGGCTAGAATGATTTTTAGTATATTGGAAAATGGCACAGCTAGGTGTGTGGTTTACACTTGATAAACATTCCTCAAACGGTTATTTGACAAATGACTTTTGTGTTGAATCTGGAGTGAATATTCTAAAACAAAACAAAACAAAATGTTTACACCCTTGTTGTTGTGTTAGCTGTTAAACGTTTTCATCGATCTCGGGGTTGAATAATACTACCATCTGAAAAACCTCTAATCCGTCAAAGGCTTTCCAAATCATGTAATAGTTAATACTGCACCACCCGTATTTCAATCTTTTGTCTTGTTCCGTTGCCACTTTGCAGTTGACAGAGTCCTCATTTTTTTTATTGTGAAAAAATGCAGCGAGACTGGAAGCTCTGGTCGTCAGGCACCTCATTTCAAATGATAGAGTCTTTAAGTGAAAATGTTGACTGATTTTACACGGCACCTCCAGCATTGAAAACAATGAAATCGAAACTAACGAAATTAAATCGAGTTTGAATGGGTGGTTCCATTAAAAACGAAAACATCCATGCAAATTAATCTATTGAGAATTTCTTCTCCTTCTTCTTCTTCTTCTTCTTCTTCTTCTTCTTCTTCTTCTTCTTCTTCTTCTTCTTCTTCTTCTTCTTCTTCTTCTTCTTCTTCTTCTTCTTCTTCTTCTTCTTCTTCTTCTTCTTCTTCTTCTTCTTCTTCTTCTTCTTCTTCTTCTTCTTCTTCTTCTCTTCTTCTTCTTCTTCTTCTTTCTTCTTCTTCTTCTTCTTCTTCTTCTTCTTCTTCTTCTTCTTCTTCTCCTTCTTCTTCTTCTTCTTCTTCTCTTTTCTTCTTCTTCTTCTTCTTCCTTCTTCTTCTTCTTCTTCTTCTTCTTCTTCTTCTTCTTCTTCTTCTTCTTCTTCTTCTTCTTCTTCTTCTTCTTCTTCTTCTTCTTCTTCTTCTTCTTCTTCTTCTTTTTCTTCTTCTTCTTCTTCTTCTTCTTCTTCTTCTTCTTCTTCTTCTTCTTCTTCTTCTTCTTCTTCTTCTTCTTCTTCTTCTTCTTCTTCTTCTTCTTCTTCTTCTTCTTCTTCTTCTTTTTCTTCTTCTTCTTCTTCTTCTTCTTCTTCTTCTTCTTCTTCTTCTTCTTCTTCTTCTTCTTCTTCTTCTTCTTCTACCTCTTCTTCTTCTTCTTCTTCTTCTTCCTCTTCTATCTTCTTCTTCTTCTTCTTCTTCTTCTTCTTCTTCTTCTTCTTCTTCTTCTTCTTCTTCTTCTTCTTCTTCTTCTTCTTCTTCTTCTTCTTCTTCTTCTTCTTCTTCTTCTTCTTCTTCTTCTTCTTCTTCTTCCTCTTCTTCTTCTTCTTCTTCTTCTTCTTCTTCTTCTTCTTCTTCTTCTTCTTCTTCTTCTTCTTCTTCTTCTTCTTCTTCTTCTTCTTCTTCTTCTTCTTCTTCTTCTTCTCTTCTTCTCTTCTTCCTTCTTCTTCTCCTTCTTCTCTTCTTCTTCTTCTTCTTCTTCTTCTTCTTCTTCTTTTCTTCTTCTTCTTCTTTTTCTTCTTCCTTTTCTTCTTCTTCTTCTTCTTCTTCTTCTAGAAATCAGTAGCTAGATCTATTTTGACCCATTCGTTGACAGAGCAGTGACATGGGTAGCTAGATCTATTCAGACCTATCTCGTTGACAGAGCAGTGAAATGGGTAGATAAATCTATTCAGACCCATTCCTTGACAGAGCAGTGAAATGGGTAGATAGATCTATTCAGACCCATTCGTTGACAGAGCAGTGAAATGGGTAGCTAGATCTATTCAGATCCATTCGTTGACAGAGGAGTGGAATGGGTAGCTAGATCTATGTCGACCCATTCGTTGATAGAGCAGTGACATGGGTAACTAGGTCTATTCAGACCCATTCGTTGACACAGCAGTGAAATGGGTAGCTAGATCTATTCAGATCCATTCGTTGACAGAGCAGTGACATGGGTAGCTAGATCTATTTTGACCCATTCGTTGACAGAGCAGTGACATGGTTAGCTAGATCTATTCAGACCCATTCGTTGACAGAGCAGTGACATGGGTAGCTAGATCTATTCAGACGCATTCGTTGACAGAGCAGTGAAATGGGTAGCTAGATCTAGTCAGATCCATTCGTTGACGGAGCATTGACATGGGTAGCTAGATCTATTCATACCCATTCGTTGACAGAGCAGTGAAATGGGTAGCTAGATCTGTTTTGACCCTTCGTTGACAGAGCAGTGAAATGGGTAGATAGATCTATTCAGACCCATTCGTTGACAGAGCAGTGGATTGGGTAGCCAAATTTCTTTAGACGCAACGAAAACAAAGATGATGTGGAATTCAAAACTATCATCGTGCCGTATGCCTTGAAAGAATCAAGCCTCTAGTCATATTTCCTAGTTATTGTAACTCTGTCAATGGCATTTACTTTTTACTCATTAATCTGTACGCTGTCAGACATTGGTTATAGGTCAACTAAATGGCTTGCATACAACTCACTGCGTATCGAGGTAAACACAATGATTCTCCGATAATCAATTTTCTGATGGTATTACATCACATTATGTCCCTTTTACAAGTGATTTCTTGATGTTAACATACAAAGACGAAGTATCTCATTATATTTAAACTTTTCCCGATGCGAAATATGACAATAAGTGACAACTCCACTAATAAAGACAGAACAAAAACGTGACGTTTCGGGTATAACCCTTCGTCAGACAACAAACGAGAAATTTCTAGAATCTAGATCTAAGTACTACCTCAGGCATCACACAATGTGGAGAAAGAAAGAAAGAAAAAGACAGTGATGATAAGAAACGTTGCAGAGGGGGTGTGAAGAATGAGCAAGAGTGGAAGGTTCAGATCTAGAATGAAATAAAAATAGGAAAATAAGTAAGCAATAAAAGGTGAGAAGGAGATAGGGAGAAGGAGAGAAATAGAGAGAGAGAAATAAAGAAAAAAAGCCCGGAAGAAAGAAAGGGAGAGAGAGACGTGAGTATGGGAAACAAGAAAGAAAAAAATAGGATAAATATAAGACTTGATCTATATCTCACTGGGTCTAGAAAGAAAATCATAGAGAATGAATGAAAAAAGGAAGTATCAATCAAGACAAAATGTTTACACTGAATATAAATTACAAATTTATCGATGCAATAATGGAAGAGAGTAAACAACTTATCTGAAATTTTAAAAAATCCAGTTAGCACTAGCTGATGCTTTGCAAGTTATCACTGTCTCAAGTATTTTCTCCATGGTGATAAAATAGGTTCTTCTATTCCGTATGGTAAGAAACCGTGCGTAAAGTTGCTTCCGGTAAATGCTTTAAATAAAAAAAATATTTTTTTTAAAGTGTGCAAAGATGCCTACCATTGCGTACGCTAGCATAGATGCCACACGGGGTGTGAACTGCCAGGGGGACCCAACTTTTCCCGAGATAGGAAGGGTGAGGAGCAGGGTTAGAGTTGGATAATTTCATGAGGGTGGTGTGGGGGCGGATGGGTTAGGGTCGAGGATGGTGAAGGGTCAGGATAATAATAGCGTGTTCCCGACTATGGGAGTTACTCCAGAGAAAATTATACAAATTGGTGTAAGACGTTCATACCATCAGGGTTGATTGTGCCCCAATCTTACTATAAGCCGGTTTCTCTAAAGACCTCCTAGACTCAACACCGCCGGTACATGACCTGAGAATGCATACTTTCAGGTCATGGGTTTCATCGATGTCCTGGTCCATTAAAATGTAAAGGCACCGGCTTGCTTTCGCAGTATTCGATATCTCTCCTGTGATGGCCAAATCTGTTGGAGAGTTGCAAGCCAGTTTCTCCGATATAGGCCATTCCAAAATGACTGCAACGAAGATCATAAATTACATTGCGAGATGCGCAGGAGAATTACCCATTCACTGTCCAGGTCTGTCTAGGGAACTGAATGGGTGTGGAGCTGTCTACAAAGGGCATGTCTTGCAGTTAATACGTCCCCATCCGACGGTGCCCGACGGCGAGGAGTCAGTAGAGAGGCGACTGTGCACAGATATCCTGAAGGCTAATGTGTCTCTTGAAGGCAATTGATGGAAAGGAAGGAAACACGTCTAGTCTCGTCACTAGCGTGTAGAATAGGCAGGTTCTTGCAGACTATATTGATGACACGGTGTGTGCGCGGATGGTACAGGAGGATAAGTGGTATGCGTTTGTTTTTTTTTTCTTCCGACGATGTTGAGGGCGTCTTTACGGGGTACAATTTTAGCTCTCAGAAAGGCTTGACAAATGATGGCCCTAGCTCTGTGTAGGAAGAAATCAAACATCTTAGGCGATTCCTCTGTGAATAGGTGCTCGGCAGAACAGATGCGTCTGAGGCGGAGGAATTAAAAGTATGGAATAGCATCTTTGCAACGTGGTGGATGAGAGGATGTGTAGTGGAGATAGCTATGATTATCTGTATCTTTGTAGAATATTGTAGTTGTAAGCCCATGTTCGGAGAGAGAAACGGTGTTGTCTAAGAAGTTAACAGTGGATGTAGACTGGGTAAAAGTGAACTTGGTAAGTTTGCAAAAGTTGTTTGTAAAATCGAAGAAACGGTCTAAATCAGTCGCAGACATCGTCGTGATACCAAACCCATCATCAATATACCGTTTATAGGTGTTGGGCAGAGGACCAGGGTACGCTTGGAATAATCTATGCTCCAGATAACCCATGAATAGGCAAGCGTATGTGGGTCCCATCTTAGTGCCCATGGCAACTCCGCTGATTTGCTCGAAAAACTGTCCATTAAATTCAAAAGAATTAAGATTTAGCACGAGTTCTGCCAAACGGAGAAGGGTGGTAGTGTTGATTGTCTGGTCAAATCGCTGGTCGAGGAAGAATTTAAGGGCTTGAAGGCCCATGGAATGGGGTATGGATGTGTAGAGGGAGACAACATCCATGAGGAAGAGACTTCTAGGGGTTGTGTCTGTAAATGAAATACTACCGAAGAAAGTAAGAGCTTGGTTGGTATCCTTGATGAATGAGGGAAGAGCTTGGACAAGAGGCTGGAATACTGAGTTCAAGAAGGGGTAGGATCAGGCTGATACAATGGTTCATCCAGGGATGTGAGCTTTGTGAATTTTAGGGAGGAGATAAAAGCACGGTTTACCGAGTTGACTGTTATTGAGGTGTAGAATTGAAGGCAATTAATGGAAAGGAAGGGAAAACACGTCTAGTCTCGTCACTAGCATGTAGAATAGGCAGGTTCTTGCGGACTACATTGATGACACGGTGTGTGCGGATGGTACGGAAGGATAAGAGGTATGCGGTTCGTCTTTTTTCTTCCCAGGATGTTGAGGCCGTCTTTACTGTGTACACTTTTAGCTCTCTGAAAGGCTTGACAAATTGTGGCCCTAGGGTAGCCTCTGCGTAGGAAGAAATCAAACATTTAGAAAAAATATAAATATATATTTTTATATTTCTTTATTTTTTATGTTCGGCATTTACCGGAAGCAACTTTGCGCACTGTTTCTTACCATAACGGCATAGACCCTATTTTATCACCAAGGAGATAATACTTGTGACATCGATAACTTGGAAAGCATCAGCTAGTGCGAACTGGCATTTTTTTTAAAGTTCAGATAAGTTGTTTACTCTCTTCCCTTATTGCATCGATACATTTGTAATTTATATACATTTCGCACTTTCAGTGTAAATATTTGTCTTGATTTATACTTCCTTTCATTCATTCTCTATCATTTGTTCGTTCCAGACACAGTGAGATATAGATCTAGTCTGATATTTATCCTAATTTTTCGTTCTTGTTTCCCATACTCACACGTCTCTCTCTCCCTTTCTTTCTTCCGGGCCTTTTTTCTTTATTTCTCTCTCTCTTCTCTCTCTCTCTCTCTCCTCTCTCTTTCTCTCTCTCTCTCTCTCTCTCTCTCTCTCTCTCTCTCTCTCTCTCTCTCTCTCTCTCTCTCTCTATCTCTATCTCTCTCTTCTCTCTCTCTCTCTCTCTCTCTCTCTCTCTCTCTCTCTCTCTCTCTCTCTCTCTCTCTCTCTCTCTCTCTCTCTCTCTCTCTCTCTCTGTCTTTCTCCTTCTCCCTATCTTTTTTCTCACCTTTTATTACTTACTTCTTTTCATATTTTTATTTCATTCTAGATCTGAACCTTCCACTCTCGCTCTTTCTTCACACCCCCTCTGCTACGTTTCTTATCATCACTGTCTTTTTCTTTCTTTCTTTCTCCTTTATGTTTTTCTTCTGACATCACATTGTGTGATGCCTGATGTAGTACTTAGATCTACATTCTAGATATTTCTTGTTTGTTGTCTGACGAAGGGTTATACCCGAAACGTCACGTGTTTGTTCTGTCTTTATTAGTGGAGTTGTCACTTATTGTCATATTTCGCATTTGACTTCACTCCAGTGTGACTCCTTCGTATTAAACCTTTCCCTTAGCGTGAAAGTGTGATTCGGTACAAGTTGATCGTTGGATTCCGTGTAACAATTGGTGTCTTATTGATAGTGCACACTTCCCGAAACTCACTCGATAATTGAAGGCTCTAGCACGGTGCAATGTACAAGAATGTCTGTGATAAGCTATCCAAATACAGGTTTTTGTGTACTAAGCAAAGGGTTCAGAAATGAGTGACGTAGAGCGTCAGAAGTGTTATGGTTATTGATTGAGTATCATTCACATGATTATTTCCCTCCTCAATGTCACTTTCTGCAGACGCGTTTATGTAGCGGGATTGCCATATTCTTCATATTGTCGCTATGTTATAGTATTAGCGTTGCATTACCTTATTGGTTGGATCTAACGCTGTAGTAAAGTAGAATATCAAGCCGTTTTCATTCCTGGGCATATTCCTTATACACATGTCTAGTGCAAGGTTTAGGTTTAAATAGTTATCAATATAATTATTACCATTATGTTCTACAACATTACTATTTTATCTGAATTTTTTCGATTGAGGTTTTTAACATTGCCCGCTGAAGAATATGGTAAAAATATTTCAGTTCAGATTCAAAAACCGATCGTAGTGTATACAAGTGTGCTACTAAACGTGTTGACCAGGGATGGCCAGATAAACCTTTCATTATAACTTTGACTGTGTTACTGAATTACATCAGTCTATGGCAATCTTCGATTGATGAGCTCTCGCCTTTCATCAAGCTCAGGAATGTATTACTGTGGTCTTTAGTTACATTTACATAGATCTAACTATACGTGAGTAGCTTTCTAACTACCTATGTTTATGTCACTGCTTGTCTGTTTCTGTTAGTGATTCAACCTTCAACTACCTATGTTTATGTCACTGCTTGTCTGTTTCGTTAGCGATTCAATCCCTCAAACTACCTATGTTTATGTCACTGCTTGTCTGTTTCTGTTAGTGATTCAATCCCTTCAACTACCTATGTTTATGTCACTGCTTGTCTGTTTCTGTTAGTGATTCAATCCCTCAAACTACCTATGTTTATGTCACTGCTTGTCTGTTTCTGTTAGTGATTCAATCCCTCAAACTACCTATGTTTATGTCACTGCTTGTCTGTTTCTGTTAGTGATTCAATCCCTCAAACTACCTATGTTTATGTCACTGCTTGCTTGTCTGTTTCTGTTAGTGATTCAATCCCTTCAACTACCTATGTTTATGTCAGTGTTTGTCTGTTTCTGTTAATGATTCAATCCCTCCACTACCTATGTTTATGTCACTGTTTGTCTGTTTCTGTTAGTGATTCAATACCTTCAACTACTTATGTTTATGTCACTGTTTGTCTGTTTCTGTTAGTGATTCAATCCCTCCACTACCTATGTTTATATCACTGCTTGTTTGTTTCTGTTTCTCTGTCTTTACCTCTTCCGATGTCTCTGTCTCTCTTTGCCTGTTCGCCTGTGTGTCTGTCTGCCTACAAGTATGTGTGTATATGTATGTATGTATACATGTATGTATGTATTTATGTATGTATGTATGTATTTGTCTATATATCTATCTATTTTTATCTATCTTTATATATATATATATATATATATATATATATATATATATATATATATATATATATATGTTTATCTATCTTTCTATCTATATATGTATCTAGTTACCTACCTATATATCCATATATGTATCTATGTATCCTTATATGTTGATATATATACCTATGTATGTATGTATTTATCTACCCATCCGAATATCTATCTATATATGTATGTATGTGTTTATGTATGTATGTTTATATGTATGCCTGTATTTATATATCTATCTGTCTGTCTGTTTATATGTATATCTATCTATCTATATATCTATTTATTTATCTATTTATCTATATGTCTATCTATCTATATATCCATGCATATATATATCTATACGTTTCTATCTCTTTATGTATCTATCTATCTATCTATGTATGTATCTATCTATCTATTCGTCTATATATCGTTCTACCTATTTCTCTCTCTCTCTCTCTCTCTCTCTCTCTCTCTCTCTCTCTCTCTCTCTCTCTCTCTCTCTCTCTCTCTCTCTTTCTCTCTCTCTCTCTCTCTCTCTCTCTCTCTCTCTCTCTCTCTCTCTCTCTCTCTCTCTCTCTCTCTCTCTCTCTCTCTCTCTCTCTCTCTCTCTCTCTCTCTCTCTCTCTCTCTCTGCCTCTCTTGCTCTCTCTCTCTCTCTCTCTCTCTCTCTCTCTCTCTCTCTCTCTCTCTCTCTCTCTCTCTCTCTCTCTCTCTCTCTCTCTCTCACTCTCTGTCTCTCTCTCTCTCTCTCTCTCTCTGTCTCTCTGTCTCTGTCTCTGTCTCTGTCTCTGTCTCTGTCTCTGTCTCTGTCTCTGTCTCTCTCTCTCTCTCTCTCTCTCTCTCTCTCTCTCTCTCTCTCTCTCTCTCTCTCTCTCTCTCTCTCTCTCTCTCTCTCTCTCTCTCTCTCTCTCTCTCTCTCTCTGTATATATATATATATATATATATATATATATATATATATATATATATAGCTATCTATTCATTTATGTATGTATGTATGTATGTATGTATGTATGTATGTATGTATGTATGTATGTATGCAGTTATATATTTATCTATCTATTTATCTACCTATCTATTTGCCTGTCTGTATGTATGTCTGCCCATTTGTCTACCTATCTATATACGTGTGTATGTATCTATAAATCTATTTATCTATCTCCTCACTGAATTTCACGGGCCTTGTCAATATCTCTTTGCCCCCCCCCCCCTCGGGCCTTTGGCGTTAATTAAAAGGCATGGGTACGGCTAACTTCACACAAATTTAAACATTCATTGCCCTCCTTCACGAACAGATATAGTGGGTGAAATGTTGAAAGACACAGCAAACTTTACACAAATTTAAACATGTATTGCCCTCCTTCACGAACAGATATAGTGTGTGAAATGTTGAAAGACACAGCAAACTTTACACAAATTTAAACATTCATTGCCCTCCTTCACGAACAGATATAATGTGTGTAAGTGTCGAAATACACAGAGAGTGAAGAGATAATTTAATTTCTATTTTCTCTTTGTTTTCGTGTTGTGTTTGTTGTGCTTTGTTCTTTTGGTATGCTATCATTTTGTAGTTCACGTGGAGGGGCTATGTAGTTCAGGTGCGATGAGTCAGCCTCTAAATGAAAAGGACGCTGGTTCAAGTCCAAACAGGTCCCATTGTTTCGAGTAAGGCCTTCCTTCCTGGTCTAGGTAAGTGGATTGGCAGGTAATCCGATCGGAGATGACGATAAAAAAAGGAGGTTCCGTGTGCAGATCACAAACCCCTGTGCACGTTAAGGATCTATAGGCTGTTGAAAGGGCAGTCTGGGCAAAATTTAATAATCCTGCCAAAACCACAGAGCTCACCGTTATCGTGGATTCGGGTACAATAAAATAAAATAAACTCAAATCTAATCAAAGTTTAGTAAGAAGAGAAGAGGCAGCCATATACAACTTCCAGTGTTTCGTTGTATCAAGGCTGGCACCAAGAGACTGGTCATGGTAACACTGTAAACATCTTTTGAGGAGATTTGTTTTGTGGAATCTACATTCCAATAAATTGTTCGAGACGATTCGAGGCATTTGAGATTTTCTTTTAGCTTTTAGCATTGTTTTAGTTTAAAAAATCAACGCTAGCGTAAGTTGTTATAATTGTTTTTAAATGAATCAAATTAACGATATGGAAAGAACAATGAGGTGTTATGTTGATTGGTCTTCTAACTCAGTCAATTGTCATAACGTAGCTTTTAGTTTGATCGTTGATTTATAAAAACTATAATAACAATGATAACGGAACAAACAAAAAATAGGAAGCAAAACCAGTGATTTGTGTCCTTGACACAAAACCCATCATGGCAACACAACGCTTTGCCTTCCGTTTGGGATTGAAAGAATAATGGAACATTTTCCCTACGTTTTGAAAGAAAATTGGGTTTTTAATGTCCATACTTTAGCACAATGTTAACACAATGCCTTCATCACTGCCATCGTCAGCTTCCCATGTGCTGGTTCTCCTAAAAGGAAATCAAACGTCTTCCTCTCAAGCTCTACAAACACATTTAAAAGCGGTTTTCTGTTGTGGCGTGAAAACATACAATTATGTCTTCTGTCGGTGAGAACTAGAGGAATATTTTCAAAATAATTTTCTCTTAAGGTAATATAACACAAAGCGCCATCCCACAAGAAAGGTCAATTTTGTATAATTTTAAGTACAGAAGGTTGAAATTTCTGTCTTTTTTTGTGCAATCATCAGTTTTTCCCATATCCTAATAAAAAACATTTTTCTTATTTCTCCTGTGTGATTCTTTTATAGAATATGTTTGCCTCCTGATATTTACTCATAGCTCATACTGAGTAAGAATGAATAAATATATTGCAAGCAAAAATTATAATTAGGCACAACAAAATATGGGCTTGTGTTTCAATAAAGTGAGCTTTCAGAATGTTTAATCCTTTGAACTGTTCATTACGTTAATGCCTTCATATATGGTCTCACACTGATGCTGACATTCATTAATATCAAATGTTATGGAACAAAGCAAAGCCATGGAATGTATTTCAATCCAATGTTATGGAACAAAGCAAAGTCATGGAATGTATTTGAATCCAATTTAATGGAACGAAGCAAAGTCATGGAATATATTTGAATCTAATTTAATGGAACGAAGCAAAGTCATGGAATGTATTTGAATCCAATGTTATGGAACAAAGCAAAGTCATGGAATGTATTTGAATCCAATTTCATGGAACAAAGCAAAGCCATGGAATGTATTTGAATCCAATTTAATCGAACAAAGCAAAACCATGGAATGTATTTGAATCTAATGTTATAGAACGAAACAAAGCCATGTATTGTCCTTTAATCCAATGTTATGGAACAAAACAAAACCATGTAATGTATTTGAATCCAATGTTATGAAACAAAACAAAACCATGCAATGTCTTTGAATCCAATGTTATGAAACAAAACAAAACCATGCAATGTCTTTGAATCCAATGTTATGAAACTAAACAAAACCATGCAATGTCTTTGAATCCAATGTTATGAAACAAAACAAAACCACATGCAATGTCTTTGAATCCAATGTTATGAAACAAAACAAAACCATGTAATGTATTTGAATCCAATGTTATGAAACAAAACAAAATCATGTAATGTATTTGAATCAAATGTTATGAAACAAAACAAACATGTAATGTATTTGAATCCAATGTTATGAAACAAAACAAAACCATGTAATGTCTTTGAATCCAATGCTATGAAACAAAACAAAACCATGTAATGTCCTTGAATCCAATGTTATGGAACGAAGGAAACCCATGGGACGTTTTTGAATCCAATATTATGGAACTAAGGAAAGCCATGGAATGTTCTTGAATCTAATGTTATAGAATCAAGCAAAGCCATATAATGTCTTTGAATCCAATGTTATAGAACTAAGCAAAGCCATGGCATGTTTTGGATCCAATGTTATAGAATTAAGCAAAGCCATAGAACGTCTTTGAACCAAATGTTATGGAACGAAGCAAAGCCATCGAATATCCTTAAATCCAATGTTGTGGAACGAAGCAAAGCCATGGAATATCCTTAAATCCAATGTTATAGAATTCAGCAAAGCCATGGAATATCCTTAAATACAATGTTATGGAACGAAGTAAAGCCATCGAATATTTTAAAACCAATGTTATGGAACGAAGCAAAGCCATGGAATATCCTTAAATCCAATGTTGTGGAACAAAGCAAAGCCATGGAATATCCTTAAATCCAATGTTGTGGAACAAAGCAAAGCCATGGAATATCCTTAAATCCAATGTTGTGGAACAAAGCAAAGCCATCGAATATCATTGAATCCAATGTTAGAACAAAGCAAAGCCATGGAATATCATTGAATGCAATATTATGGAACAAAGTAAAAGACATGGAACATCATTGACTGCAATATTATGGAACAAAGTAAAAGACACGGAACATCATTGAATGCAATATTATGGAACAAAGCAAAGACATGGAACATCATTGACTGCAATATTATGGAACAAAGTAAAGACATGGAACATCATTGACGGAAACGATGTTATTATATATGTATTTGCGGTTTTTTTATGTGTTCAAATTGGCCATTGTATTTCATTCCAGACATTATCCGACGAAATTTATTGACCGTTGTTAAATTTAACACCTGTTTTCTTACTGTCAATCTTTTTTATATCCATTATGTTATGTCTGTTCAAGTAGCGTCAGTTGCCGAGAGGTTATGCTGTCAGACTGGATATCATGAAGTCTCGAGTTTGAATGCTAGCAAAACCAGATCCGACTTGGGTTCCGTGAGCAATTCGCTTTTCACGCATTGTCCCCGCTCTACCCAGGTGCACCTCCTTGGGGTAAAAACTGGCGGCCTGGTCAGGATGTGGTTATTGTCACCTGATCCACATCAAGCTATATAAATCGGAAAAGCTCCCGCTCTATAGGCCTTAGAACCCATGAAGAAACTTTTCGTATCTTTCCAAGTAGCAAATCTACGTCGCTATAACGCTTTCATCTCACATCTATTTATTTATCTTAGTTTTAGTTATTTGTATATGTATATACATAAATACATATCAATCGAATGGAATTACCCACTTTATATTAACGTTATCGACACGGAAAAGGCATTTGATAGTTTATACGGTACAACAATGTGAAATCTAATCAAATATCCTGAAATCTCATCCAAAATAGATAGTTTACTACAAGGAACATAATATGATTCTTAACCATGCCATGTAATTCACACAACAAAAATCCTCACAGAACCTTTCAGTATATTTACTAGTGTCAAGCAAGGATGTCTATTATCACCGTTCCTTTTCTTGATAGCAATGGATTGGATCGTGTCAAAGACAACAACAGGACACAGAACAGGAATTCAATGGTCTCTTACTCATCAACTTGAAGATACTGATTTTGCCAATGATGATGTAGCACTTCTCTCTCATCGACATAATGATTACGAGGAAAAACAAACATAATGGCAAAGGAAGCAGAAAAACTTGAAATAAATATAAACAAAAGGAATACTTAAGTTCTCAGAATTGATAACTTGAATATAAATAACATCGCACTTGATGGAATGGAATTAGAACATGTCGGCCAGTTCACATATTTGGGCAGCATTGTAATACAAAAGGAGGAACAGATTGGATACCAGTACCAGAATTGAAGGCGACAGCAGCATTTGAGACCTAAGACCATTCTCTGGAATTCACAGACCGCATCCCTAAAACAAAACCTTCAAAAATCAGTCCTTCAATACGTCTGTGAAATCTGACACACCACTAAAACATCCACAAAAAGACTTCCAAACATTTATTAGCAGATGCCTGGAGACAAATCCTACACATCAAATGGTTTGATAAAACTACAAACGAAGAACTTTGGAAAACAAAACATCAAGAACCGATAGAAGTAAAGATTAAGTAAAGGACATGGGGATGGCTTGGACACACCTTTACAAAATCACCAGAAAACA
>JAXRKP010002354.1:0-55974 GCA_037039925.1 Doris montereyensis
ACAAATTTCGTGGATTTTGTTATTATATTTACATCAATTTTATTCAAATTTCACCGCGTGAGTAGTACCATTTTTTCTTCTCTTAGTTTTTTTTTTTGTATGATTTAAAATGTCTCGCCTTGTCGAGAAAATAAAAATTGAAAATTTCTTCTCGAAAGAGGAACAAAGGACATATGTCCTGAAGCTGTCCGGCCCCAGGGCCTACGCTGCTGGCCACGCAGAGTTGGCCCAATTAATCCTAGCCAAGTTTGGCATAAGAACGAGTGAAGTGGAGGCAGTGTACAGGTATGCCGCCCCAGGAATTTTTATCTTCAGCTGAGTGCCTCGGCACTCCTAAAATGTAGTCCACATGGACAAGAAATCAAGACACAAGGTCTCACTGTCCATGTGGAAGACCTACAAAAAAGGAGGAAGACGCTTTTGCTGCATTGGCTGCCACCGCACACCCAGTCGGAGACAGTCGGGGCCATCGTCTCCTCCTTTTTAAAAGGAAAATTTGAGATAAAAAAAATCAAACAGGCCAGCGACCGTTGGCTTGTTCTGTATGTTGGAGAAGAAAACCCCTCCCACCTTATCCCACACTACGTGGAAATCGAATCGTCCGTGGGACAAGAAATTAGGACACATAATGTTATGGTGACCCCTGCCAGGCAGGAAACAGGCCTGCCGACACTGTGGAGAGTCGACCCACTGGACCACACAGTGCACAAAATTCCTACAAAAAAATAATATAAAAAATCCAGCTCCGAAACAGACAGATGTCCCTCACCCTACTGCTCCTAACGACGAGGAGGAAAACTTCATAGAAGTCAGAAATAGAAGACGCCGCAGAAGAAGTTCCGGCTCTTCAGAATCCCCCGCCGGAGGGAGCAGTCCCACCCGAAGGGTCTCAGAAAAACCGCCCACCAAGAGAGCGGCCCCTTGTGGTGAACACGACACCGAAGATATCAAAGAAAAAGAGGAGCAAACAAAATCTCCCCCAACGAGCTACCGGGACGCATTGTCACCTCCATCAGAGGCAATGGAAGAAAGCCCGGAGTCCCCAGGGAAACTCGTCATCGACTTTCCTTCGTGTTCACCACGGGAGGACGGCCAACAGTGGACCCTGGAGGAGTCACCCCACGACCCCAACTAGAAATTTCCGCCATCTTTAACAAGTATTAGTATTACATTTTACTTCTACTCCTTTTCTTTTCACGATGGCTTCCCAAACACTCACTTTCACCTCTCTGAACATCAGAGGTATAAAAAGAAAACAACACCACATAACCAACCTTATAAACAAGCACAAACCAGACTTCCTTCTACTACAAGAAACAAACATACAATGTCAATATAAGGCAGACAGAATAACACAACAACTAGGACTTCAACATAGTTCATATAGTCTAGGAGGTTTTTGCAACGGCACTGCCATCTTGCAGACCTCAGATAGATGGGAAATAATAAAAAAACACTCTGCCTTTGAGGGAAGATTAGCAGCGATAGAAATAACCGATAGCAACACCACATATACAATAGTTAACATTTACGCATGTCAAAAACCCGAACAACCAACTTTCTACAGACAGCTGTCTGATTATCTCACTCAAAACTTCGCTCGCCGGAACATTATTCTGGCGGGGGATTTTAACTGCATGCTAGATAAGAAAGACATAACCAACACGACGAAACATAGTATAGACAGAAGAACAAACCCAAGACAACAGGAACTACACTTTCTTCAGAATATCATCAACGAACACAACATTAAAGATGCTTACAGGGCAGAATACCCAACAGGAACAGACACGACACACACCGACAACACCAGCCACAGTCAGACCAGAATAGATCGAGCATACATTCCAACACACACCAACACATTCCACACACAACATTTAGACGAAACACTAAATTTCACAGACCACAAAGCGTTGCATGTACACATAGGACAACCACCAACAAGGTGTGATCACAGACAGAGTTTGTGGAAATTCAATAATAGCCTTTTGGAAAATACGCAGTATTCACAAGACATCTTAAAACTCATCCAAGAATATTGTAAAAACATAGAAAAAGGACAAGCAAATACAACATGGGAATTACTGAAAAACACAATCAAACAAAGAACCATTTCAATAGCAAAAGATATAAACAAGGATAGAATACATGAACGACAAATGATACAAGCCTCCATACAAAAAGCAAAAGAAATAAAAAGCCCAGTAAACATAGTGGAAGACCTAGAAGACCAGTTAACACAGCTCTCTCAACACAGTTATCAAGGCGCCCAGATTCGCTGTCGCGCACATCTTATACCTCGTGAGTTGCCAACTAAGCAATTCTTGAGCACAGAACAAAACATACAAAAGGAAAGACAAATAAGACAAATCACTGACCTACACGGTAATAACCATACAGAACACAAGCACATCATGAACGCCTTCAAAGATTTTTATGAACAACTGTTCACTGACGGGGAAACAGACAGTGCAGCGCAAGAAGAGATTCTGAAACACTGCAAATGTCTCAGTGAGGGAAAAAAACAACTCATTGACACACCAATAACAATACATGACATCCAACAGAGTGTCCAACAACTCCAAAACAATAAATCGCCTGGCCCTGATGGCCTAACAGCAGAATTTTACAAATTTTTCATACCAGACCTGGCCCCTCTCTTCTTGATGATGATTAATGAAAGCTACGAGAGTCAAGAACTACCGGACTCTCTAAACAAATCAGTCATTATAGTCATACCCTAAAGGACAAAACAAACTTAAAGAAATATAGATCCATTTCACTGTTGAACACTGACTACAAAATACTTGCAAAAACCCTTGTAAAAAAAGTTCAGTCTGTTTTGCCAGATCTTATACATCGCGATCAGCAATGTGGCGTCAAGGGCAGAGACATAAGAAACCACACCCACCTCATACGAGACATAATACAATACACACACGACACAAACACAGAGGGTGCCATCCTGTCGCTGGACCAAGAGAAGGCCTTTGACAGGGTGTCGCACTCTTTTCTAAACAAAACACTACAAAAGAACAACTTAGGTTCACACTTTACAACATGGGTTAAAATCTTTTATACAAAAAACCGCAAAGCCAAGTTCTGATAAATCACACGCTTTCTGACACATTTATTTTAACGCGGTCTGTTAGACAGGGGTGCCCCCTTTCATCTCTTTTATACGCTCTCGCTTTGGAGCCGTTGTTGGAGAAAATAAGGGAAAACCCGCTCATTAAGAACTTTAACATTCCAAATAACCCAAAGAAAAAACTACATGTAATTGCTTTTGCAGACGATACAGAATTTTTCATTCACGGCAAAAAATCAATTGATAACATCCTGAAGGAATTTGAGTTGATGGGAAAGGTGAGCGGTGCCAAGATTAACATCCAAAAATCTTTCATTATGGAATTGGCAGGTGGAAAAACAAACAAGATATACACCCACAAATAAAGCACACTCAAACTATTAAAATTTACGGCATTCATTATAACAATGATCCAACACAACCCCATAGTCAGACATGGGTGGATCTGATCAAAAAGACTGTTACACTGCTAGAACAATACAAATACAAAACAGCCACCATGTTTGGACGTGCGGTCATAATGAACGCGAACCTTGTCCCACGCATACTTTACCAGACCAGTGTGAGGGAACCACCTTTACACACAGTAAAGACCCTCACCAGACACATTCGAGAGTTTGTCCTCAAATCCACATTAAAAAAATTAAACGTATCACATTGATACAACCCAAACTGAAAGGAGGAATTAACATCCATGACATAAAAACCAAAATCAAAACACAGAGAATAAAATACATACAGTCCTTAGTGAGTGACCCAAGACAACACCCTATGGGTACGTATTATTTTGGACTAAGCTTACATAAATATTTAACCTTTCAAAACTCCAACCCTCATTTTACTGGCACACTTTCAAGGTTCTATAGGTCCTGCAAAGATGCAATGCACCTCGTCGATGCAAAAATCTTGCAGCTTAACTCAAAACAAATCTACCAACACCTCATTCGACTACAAGGCACCAATTATAGTGACATCCAATGGGGCCGTCGCTATAGCACCATGGATCACACAGAAACATTCCAAAATATTCATAGGCCTGAAGTGGGGCCGCGCACGAGAGAAGTCTCTTACAGACTCATGTAAAACATAACACCAACTTCAGAAGGCGTGGCAAAACAAAAAGGTAGAATTAAACAATGTCACACTTGCAACAAGAACACACAAGAATCAGAAACACACATTTTCTTTGCATGCCCAACAATACAGGCAACAAAGTGTATGCTTAGGGACGTGGTGGAAAAACGAACACACTGCTCCGTTGACATAGATAAGGCAATAGCACTACACAAACTGCCAAACAAGGCAAAAGACTATCACTGCCAAACAGGGCTCTCCAACTCATAGGACAATACAAACTACTAGCACTACACAAATGTGGAACACACGCAACAACACCACCTATGAAAAACATACTCACAGCCCCAGGACAGCCCCTTCTTGAAATGTTCATGCGCAAAACATTGGACATTTTCCTGACTTTTACAACTGCACGCCTCCAACACACAAACGTAAGCCATCAGGCTCATTGTGTCTTATTTTATTTTCATTTCTACAAATATATCAAACTCTCCCTTATGTACATGTATTTAAATTTGGATAATTGGAAATTGTCCTGTAGGTAACCTCAGAGAGAGGTTTTTACCACTATTTTTGTTTCATAATTATTGTTTACTGCTTTATTACTCATTTATGACAATGTATAACAAACACAAATCAGACAGGAGAGAGAGAGAGAGAGAGAGAGAGAGAGAGAGAGAGAGAGAGAGAGAGAGAGAGAGAGAGAGAGAGAGAGAGAGAGAGAGGGAGAGAGAGAGAGAGGGAGAGAGGGAGGGAGAGGGAGGGGAAAGAGAGAGAGGAGGGAGGGAGAGAGAGAGAGAGGGAGGGAGAGAGAGAGAGAGGAGGGACGGACAGGAGAGAGAGGAGAGGAGGGAGAGAGAGAGAGAGAAACATCATGTACACATCGTAAATTTTCTTTGTATTTTGCTATGAATGATTTGATTTTGTACAATTTGTTTATTTGCCATGACCACAAAGAAAATGATCGTATATTTAGCCTGTGGAAACACGAAATTTTTAATGTGAATTGTCCTGTCCCCGCGGAAAATTGCAAATGAAAAAGCCAAAAATTGCATTCAAAATTTAAAAAATTGCATGCAAAAAAGGTAAAAATTGCAAGGAAAAATTGCAAATTTAAATCATTGTTTTCAATAAACAGCGCACAATTATTTCTTGTTTTTAATATTTTATTTCTAAGTTACTAGTAGAACATCCATTGTCCGAATGGGAGAAAAAGAAAACAAAATAAAGTACAAAAAAGTATGAATTTATAATTAAGAGATGTTAAATGAAGACAGTCTACAGAGCCAAACTTACCCGAATAAAAATCCTTTGTATTTCAATTTTGAGCTTACGAGCATTGTATTGATTTGGAAGACTCAAGGTTTATAAAGAGATGAGATCAACTACAAAAAAGAAAGTCATTCCCAACAAATTTGTTGTAGTACAGGAAGAGAAGGCTCTGAAGACTCTCTTCATTTAACCCTCTTCTTCTGTCATTTAATATTATATTATAGAGGGAAAAGCCCCTTTCTGCATCTGCTGAATTGACAGTGGCATACATATAACGCAATGCCAAATTTGATAGGGTGGGAAGTTGTTCCTTGCAAGACTTCAAAAAAAAAAAAAAAAAAAAAAAAAGCTCCAGGTCTATGGAAGTGGTGGAATGATTCTTCACAGCTTGGGGTCCAAAGTGATTGCGATACTTGTGCAATTCATGTTAGATTTAAATTTAGCCTCTAAGCGCTCGGCATGCTTTTCAGTCATCATGTGATTATCCACAGATGATTTTCTGTGATGGTCTAGAACGATGTTGCAGGCATCGCAAAACAATTTACTACCAGAAACATAAGTAGTGGTTAGAGACTGCCTATGACGGTCCCGGGCTGTAGTCTTAGAGCCTTTCTTTGAGGCATCATTAGGCATGGTGTTTGATACTCAGAATAGTCAATAGCGTAAATTTGATCGAGATGAAGAGATGCAGGTTGAGTCAATCAGATTAAATTGAAACAAAGAATGAATTATTTACTTCCTGTGTTGTCAAGGAAGTTATTCGCAAAATTTTAATAGTGTTGTGTGGCAGTGGCAGTAGCATTTTCCCATGTTTAGCATACGACTCCATAACAGGGAAAAATCATGAAAATGCAAAAAAATCGCGGCATTTGTCAAAATTGCGGTTCTGTTGCAGTAAGTCCAAAAATCGCGGCCGCAACGCGTCCACAAGCGCCGCGATTTTCCGCGGGGACAGATTGTCCTCAATCTACGCAAAGTGAGAGAAAATAAACGCTTTGTCAATGCCCCCAGAGAGAGAGAGGCTATTTTCTATCATTTCATAAAATCACTCGCCCTACCCCCCCCCAAATCCCCTCTTCCCCCACCCCACACCACCCCTCTTCTCTTCGTGTGAAGATGTCAAGGAAAATAAATGAAATAAAAATCATCAAATACACGAACGGAGAGTGCGAGAGAGAGAGAGAGAGAGAGAGAGAGAGAGAGAGAGAGAGAGAGAGAGAGAGAGAGAGAGAGAGAGAGAGAGAGAGAGAGAGAGAGAGAGACAGAGACAGAGACAGAGACAGAGACAGAGACAGAGACAGAGAGAGAGGGAGAGGGAGGGAGAACAATAATTCATCAGGAATTACGGAAACAGCACCTCAAATACATAAACCAACTACTTGAAATTGACGATGAGAATCCAGACCCTGACAACGCTCGCATAACCAAAAGATTCTGGTCTTACATCAAATGAAAGCGTAAAGACATATCAGGAATAAGCGTCCTCCAGCGACCAGACGGCACAGAAACAACAGAGTCCAAAGAACAAACAAAAATTCTTAACGACCAATATCAAAGTGTGTTCACCCGGGAGGACCCAAACTTACCAATCATTGAAAGTAGCGAATTTTTTTAAATCAAACAAATTAGTATCACTGTACCAGGGGTTATAAAACAACTTAAACAACTAGACTCGCATAAGGCAACAGGACCAGATGACATCCCTCTAAAATCCTCAAAGAAACAGCAAATGAGATCGCGCCATATCTTTGCACAATATTCCAACAATCAATCAATACCGGATTCGTGCCAGAAGATTGGAAAACAGCAAACATCACAGCTGTTTATAAAAAAGGAAGACGTGACATTGCTTCGAACTACCGCCCAGTATCCCTAACTTCAATTTCTTGCAAAGTACTGGAGCATATCATAGCACACACGATATTGAACCACCTGGAAGAAAACAACGTACTGGTAGACTACCAATATGGATTCCGTAAGCACCATCCCTGTGGTGTGACACACAACTTATATCAACACTAGAGTCGATAGCTAAATCAATAGATGATTGACAAAAAACAGGTTGACCTACTAATCCTTGATTTTAGGAAGGCTTTTGACACTGTACCCCACCAACGCCTCCTCCAAAAACTAGAGAATTATGGAATAAGAAACACCAACGATATATCCGATAATAAAACAAACAACCACCAGCTCCTGAAATGGTTTGAAAGTTGGCGCCGTGGTAGGACACAAAGAGTAATCCTAGAAGGAAAATCAAGCGAACCTTGTCATGTCCTATCTGGAGTCCCCCAGGGCACAGTCCTTGGACCTCTCTGTTTTTAAATATTCATAAATGATCTTGGGAAAATCTGTCCCCTGATACAAATCTTAAACTGTTTGCGGACGACAGCCTGTTGTTTCGAGAAATAACAAACAAAGCCAGTGCAGAAAACCTTCAAAGAGAACTGTCAACCCTTGAAAAATGGACTGAAGAGTGGCATATGAAATTTCATCCATCAAAGTGCTATGTGATGAACATTACACCAAAACTAAAGCCAGTCATATATGATTATACCCTCATGAACGAGCATCTGGAACACGTTCAAAGCATACCATATCTGGGAGTCCGCCTCAACAACAAACTCCAATGGGATGATCATATAAATGAAATCACATCAAAAGCAAATATATGCCTTGGGTTTATCCACCGAAACCTGCGTCAATGCCCCATGCAAATTAAATCGCAGGCATACACAGCACTTGTTAGGCCAACGCTAGAATACGCTAGTGCTGCATGGGATCCACACCACCAATACCAAATTGACCAAATTGAAAAGGTACAGAGACGGGCAGCGCGAGTTGTAAAAAAATGCTGGTCAAGAGAACAAGGATGCGTGACTCAAGCATTACAGGAACTTAACTGGTCTTTCTGGAAACCCGCCGAAAACACTCACACATATTTACAAAGCAATAAACACAGACACATCAACCGTGAAAATCCCAACTTTTTTTTCTCAACGCAACAATGAATATACTCGCTCAACAAGAAATCATCACCAGCAAAATTCATCAACCCACATACCAGGACCAACATTTACAACCACATCTTTTCCCTCGAACTATCTGCGAGTGGAATGCCCTGCCAAATAGAGTCATCAACAGCTTATCTGTTGACCAATTTAAACGTGTGCTTGGAGTTGGACGTGAAAATGTGTGAATATGAACTGTGAAGTGTAACACTATATTCGCATTCATGGGTAAAATGCCTTTTGCGAATTATCAATTCTGATTCTGAAACAAGTGATGTTTCGGGTATAACCTTTCGCCTCTTTGTTCATGTTATTGATCTATTTTATTGCTAATAGATCTAGCATTAAAATTTCAGAACTAGAGATCTAGATCTAGATTCTAAATATTTCTCGTTTTTTGTCTGACGAAGGATTGTACCCGAAATGTCACGTGTTCTTTCTTTATTGGTGGAGTTGTCACTTATTGTCGTTTTTCACCTACAATCATGTCATAATAGAAATATGACAATAAGTGACAACTCCACTAATAAAGACAGAACAAACACGTGACGTTTCGGGTATAACCCTTCGTCAGACAACAAACGAGAAATATTTAGAATCTAGATCTAAGTAATACCTCCGGCATCACACAATGTGATATCAGAAGAAAAACATAAAGGAGAAAGAAAGAAAAAAAAAGACAGTGATGTTAAGAAATGCCAGTTTGAATTTTTGTTGTTGAAATTTCAGCTAGACTAAGTTGTTTACTCTCTTCCCTTATTGTATCGATAAATTTGTAATTTATATACATTTCGCACCTTCAGTGTAAATTTTTATCTTGATTAACACTTCTTTTCATTCATTCTCTATTATTTCTTCTTTCTAGACCCAGTGAGATATAGATCTAGTCTTACATTTATCCTACTATCATTTCTTCTTTCTAGACCCAGTGAGATATAGATCTAGATCTAGTCTTACATTTATCCTATTTTTTCGTTCTTGTTTCCCATACTCATACGTCTCTCTCGCCCTTTCTTTCTTCCCTGCCTGTTTTCTTTTCTTTTCTCTCTTCACTCACTCACTCACACTCTCTCTCTCTCTCTCTCTCTCTCTCTCTCTCTCTCTCTCTCTCTCTCTCTCTCTCTCTCTCTCTCTCTCTCTCTCTCTCTCTCACACACACACACAGACACACACACACTCTCTCTATATATTTCTCTCATTCTCTCTATCTCCTTCTCACCTTTTATTACATACTTATTTTCATATTTTTTATTTCATTCTAGATCTGAACCTTCCACTCTCGCTCTTTCTTCACACCCCCCACCCCCAATCTGCTACGTTTCTTAACATCACTGCCTTTTTCTTTCTTTCTTTCTCCTTTCTGTTTTTCTTCTGACATCACATTGTATGATGCCGGAGGTATTACTTAGATCTAGATTCTAAATATTTCTCGTTTGTTGTCTGACGAAGGGTTATACCCGAAACATCACGTGTTTGTTCTGTCTTTATTAGTGGAGTTGTCACTTATTGTCATATTTCGCCTTTGACTTCACTCCACTGTGGCTCCTTCGTATTAATCATGTCATAATAGTAATTCGTCCTGAAATAGTACGGATCAAAAGCTATTCTTTGATCCTACCTAAAATATGTAAGCAGTCATTACAATATGAAAAAAATGGCAACCTAAAACTGTACCCATGTACATGTAAACATCAGCAAGATCCATTCTTCCTATGTTCTTCCATCTTCAGAGTCGATAGATCTAGAATCTAGATCTAGTTGCTGTCGACATAGCTTTTGACTAAAAACTTGGGATATACGGTAGTGGCCATATAATCTACATCTACTACTTTTTCATATCGTACACCGTAGGTTGACTACGGTACTTCTTTCCTTATTTTTATAATTATAAGATGGGTCTCTACACCTAGATTCTAGTAGATTCTAGATCTAAAATAGATTCTAGATCTAGATTTTCTAGACCGACTAGATCTAGATCTACAGCTAAAATACTCTGGATCTGATCCTAGAGCTAGATATACTCTATAGATATTATATTCTAGATCTAGATCTTAGAATCTAGCTCTAGCTGTAGATTAGAACTCTACTTACTCTCTAGATCTAGTCTAGATCCTAGGAGATAATCCCGTTGGCCAGCGTTAGCATTTTATTAGTCAAGAGTTTAGCACCGCCAACATTTCATACCAAATGCAATTAACATAGGTCTAATGCCAGTGACGTAATGTTACGCGAACTGCACGCGTCCGTCGACCGAGGTTTCCCTGGCGTTTATTTAGTGACATAACGCTTGGGCATCTGGTTGGGAGAGTTCCCTGACTTTTCCCTAATTCTCAATAAGATGTGAAGTCTGTGTTTGTGTTTCCCTGACACCTTGGGCGTGGAGTCCACAGCGGTGCCTTACCGTTGATCAGATGACTCGTGGGCATCTGGTTGGGAGAGTTCCGGATCGTGTGGATGGATGAAAACTGATGCTTTTTTGTCCCGTTTTTTGTAAAATTCTGTGATTGTACGCCTTTATACTATCTTTATTACGTGTTACGGGTTTATCGTGTGTACCATTCTGCTGAAACCGGTACGGTAAACTTCATGACTTATATAACGAGTGAGGATGCGATACGTATAGGCCGATATTTGCCAATAGAAAGAGAGAGAGAGAGAGAGAGAGAGAGAGAGAGAGAGAGAGAGAGAGAGAGAGATGCGCCAGCAACAAAACTCTCACCGAAAAAAAAAGCGCTTTTGACGACAATGGTTCTTTTTCCCCCGTACGTCCCCCTCCCCCTACTCCCATCATCACCCCCTCCTCCCTCTTCAACTATCTACAGTCACATAGAGCGCCCCACTAGACTAGCACAAACTTGTGTCTATATCGATTGATAATTGCTTCGCGGAATACGGGACGGGGTGGGAGTGGTGGTTGACAAATCTTGAACTCTACTTGAACCTGTGTTATTAGTATTATTTTCTCTCCTCTCGTTTAAATGCATTTTTGGTAATATTGTATTGTTATGCGAAGAAGACTGTGCATAGCGGAGACGTAGAGTCACTATCCTTGTAATGGACTTCAAAACCTCCCCGTATTGCCAATTATCTTGTCTTTATTTATTAGAAAGTAATAAATCATGAAAGCCTATTGATTGCCGGACTTCTTTACATAAGTTTCACTCACGATAAGCCAAAGCAGGTTTTGTTAATGCAACCGAATCTAACCTGATCAGTCTCCTTTCTGATAGCCGATCATTGTCTACATTTTTGTGCGGACATAAGCGCATGGACGTAAGAGTCATCCAAAAACAAAATATTCCGCAAAGCCAACTGGACAATTTAAAAACAAAAATTTCATGATTTCTCAAAAGGCTTACACGAGATGAACTACAAGAAAATGGCTCGACGCAATATTACCGTTATTAGATCTCAGATCGAAATTTTTTTTTGTGTGTCCGACCATGAGGTTTTGCAGACCGACCGTAGTCTCATGGTATGCTCACTCTCATTTAGAGTTACCTATGATTTTTTTCGTGTCTTTTACAGGATATATGGTCGTAGGAATACGTTTTTTTCACTCCAGATCATAAAACGGCGCTTCTATGTATTTTTCAACTGTTTTTTTCAGCTTTTACTGTGTGTTCGTTGTAGACCGCAGTTGTTATATAATAATGAAAATCTGAAACCTGCCTCACGTGATCACTACAAAAGATAAGAAAAATTTAGAACTCGCCAAATTTTCTTTGAACAATTCTCTTTCACATGGAATTAAAGAAAACAGAATAAAAAGTCGCTGACCTCAGCTACCTTAAGGTGAAAAAGGACTTATTAAAAAGAGGGAAATGCCGTCAGTCTCAATTGCTGATGTTCACACCCAAAAAAATATTCACAAAACACACAAATTGAAAGCAAATTTCACAATACTATGTTTTTTATATCTGCGATGTCAAAGCTATACATGGACCAAATGTTAAGAGGATTCATCAATTAGACTTTGAGAAAGATTAATTGAAGACTTCAAGTTATCATTGGGTCCCATTTTTGTGAAACCTGCCATATATATATTTATGAAGATGATAAAACTGGAAAACAGAACCAATAATTAGATCTTAGTAATGGGATTCAATTTTTATTATTTTTGTTATAGCTCTAAATAATATATATAAAAGAGAGATCTAGCTCTAGATTAATTTCCCACCATCATGGAACAAGAATTAAGTTGGTCAGGTATTATGACGAAGAAGGAGGCAGACACACACAAAGTACAAATAGTATTATAATTATATAATATACGCTTCTAAATTCTGTTTCTCTGATGCGAGGGGACAATGCCCCTCTGAACCCCATACCATACTCTCCCTTAAGATTATAAAACTGAAAATTTAAAAGAAGAATCATAAATATCACTCAGTGCCCGAGTTATTGAGCCATGAGGAGAGGGAACCATGGAACATGGCTGGATGTTTAGTAAGCCTCGCGGAGTGATCAGAAATTTAACAACCATTTTCGAGTTCGATACTGCCTGGCAGTGCTAAAGTGTGATTTATGCCGATTTTAGATCACTTCATTAGATTCTAGAGCTAGATCTAGGATATTGTGTTATAATATTATATCTAGATCTAGAATCCAGCTAGATACTAGATCTAGTGCTATTCTGTCAGTATGGCTATAAATTCTCTTTGGGATAATCGCATTTTAGCAATGCCGGCATTTCACACCCAATACGAGTACAAACCCTAATTTAAATTTGATTACTCTCTTCGCCGCTAAGAGTACATCACAAAGTGTATTCCCAAGTCATCTGCGCCTATTATTTCTTCAGGATTAGCACTGCAGTGTGAAATACACTGCGGCAGTGCTAAAAAAATAATCAGGAAGATGACTTGGAAACACAGTTAACATAGGGGGCAAGCATAAAGAAAAGTATTGTAACTTTTTACTTTTTCGAGTTTGATACTGCCTGGCGGTGCTAAAGTGTGATTGCGCCCTCTTTATTTCAATAAAAAATTCTCATTTCAATAAACAATAGATATTGTTTGTTCTATATAGAAATAACTATAACAAGAATATTACCTGATAATAGTTTGTCAAGTTTAAACTGATGTTACAGTGGTTATGTTGATGACATTTTATAAGGGAAACTTGGGACATAGTATAGCATCAACCAATAAAAAAACCCACAGTTTATGGAAATGGGTCATGTTTATTACAAGATAGACTATTTTTAGATATTATATCTGTTAACGTTATAGAAGGATGATTTATTGACAAAAATAGGTTTCTTTCTTTACATGACCTTTATCTCTGGCCCTCAGGGCAGTTTTGACGTTACACCACTCTAGATTTTAGATCTAGATCTAACAAGATTACTATTAGGATTTCCATAGGCGAGCACATCCAAGGGGCATAACTGAAGAACAAGGGTCGGGGTAAGAAAAGAAAGAGGTTGCCGTCATTTGCAATTGTGCTTCATAACTTGATTGGATACGGTTCATTTCTGCAAATCGCAAGGAGTACCATGTTGGGAACAGTAACAGCCACAATTTATCACAATTCCTGAAGGCTGAACTAATGTTTCGAGAGCTACTGACATGTTTGCATTGACAATATTTCAAACATGAATCTCGTATAGTCGGGTATCTAATTTGGGAAGGAGTACCATAGTCGGGACCCCACCATGATTTTAAATCTATTACTTTCCCTGACACACAGATATAATGCATCATATATGTTTGTAACAATTTCCATTTAATACTTCATGAATTAGAGGCTGCCTGTAACAGATTGTCCTTTCGTAAAATCTATCATAATTAATTTCTGAAGCTGATCCCTGATCTTTCCCACTACAACCACTCCATTTTCTAATTCCATGCCAAATAGCTTTATTTGATTTGATTTTACCTACTACTAAAGTGCTCTCTGGGCTTTTGGTAGGATTTTTACATTTTTAATTTTGCCCGGACTGCACAGCATGTTGTGATTTGCACCTAATCAGTTCATCCATCTGCATTTCATTATTTCAGAGAGATAACTAGCTCAAAATGGCTCAAGAAAGCACAGTGAAAGATCGCAGTTTGCTGCGTAAAAGTAGCAATCAGAAGATGGTCTTGAAAGAGAAGATTGTTCAGATATATGAAGCATTTTTTCATGTGAGTGTTTCCCTACTATTGTTTTTATATATTGGCAGTATTAGTAAAGAAACATGTAAAGCATTGAGGTTTTGGTGAAAGGCGCTATAAAAATGTTCTACTATTACTAAGTACTGTGAATGTATTGATTTTAGTGAAGTTGTTTCTTTGATTTGTTTTTTATCACTTGTCCTTGTTTCTTAATCAACTGAAACTTTAAGTTTGTAACATGATTATAATGATTTATTCTCTCTGTCTATCGTCAATATTCATCATATTATTATTGTATTTTACAGGGTGAGGATCTCT
Organism: Doris montereyensis; assembly: GCA_037039925.1. Lineage (NCBI taxonomy): Eukaryota > Metazoa > Mollusca > Gastropoda > Nudibranchia > Dorididae > Doris > Doris montereyensis. Next base: position 14,871 of record JAXRKP010002354.1, read on the forward strand.
CTGCCTCTAACCCTAATTTTTGGGATGAGCTGTTTCTTATGAAGGTAAACGTACTTTATGACTGACATGTACCGAACTTTTACAGTTTTCTGGTCTAAAGTTGGTTGTTGGTTGTATATTGTGTGTATGAAAAGTTTCAAATAAAAATACTTTTAAGGGTTTTTTTAAGGATATATACCATCTTTATGATAATTAATGATCTCAACATTAGATAGGAATGTAGAATTTTGTCCAGGGAATCGTTTAAGATTCAGAGAGACTTTTGATCTGTGATTTGTCCATCTCTAAATTGGCATGTTACTTGAACCAGGAGTTCTTACCTCTTTAGACTTTCGATGATATAAGCATAAAACATTGCCTGTGTTTCTAGTTTTGAAAGCTTGTGAATGATATTGTGAAGTAAGAAAAAATCACGGGCAAAATTAGAAAAGCATTCAAAGAGCACAGACTTCCGCCAAGTCCAAACTGGGGGATGGGCACCATAATCATGTCTCTTTGTCCCAAATGGCGTAAGAAATACAGCATTTTTATTTTAAACATTCCTGGTTCCAGATGATGATCTGGAACGCCTTCATAATATAATCAATTATTGCTCCTTGTATCATTTCCTACCCATCCTGAAAATTTTATCAAAATCCTTTAATACATTTATGAGTGAGTCAGACAAACAAACATTACCTCCTTGGCAGAGGTAACAATATCAGAGCAATACTTAATTTGCATTAAGAAACTTTTACTTCAAATACATCACTTTACTTTGTCATTAGATGGGTGTGGCAACATTTCTTTCAAAGCTGATAGATGGTACTGGGGATGGGCACCATAATCATGTCTCATTTATGTCCTGAGCATCTTTAGAATTTCTACCCCCCTTTTATTTTCATGTGTGAGAAACAAACAAAAAGAGATCATTGTTTGAGATTATGTTTTCAATTTTGTATTTTTCTTAAAGGCAAACACTCAGTTTATTGAAAATGAAATTGACAAAGTCAGCGGCAATGGTCTGCTGGATTTAAAGGTAAGAGTTTATGGTTGAGTTGGAGATTTTATTTGCTATTATTCAATTATATAAACATGTTTTACTAGGAAAAAAATCCAAACCAGTTGAACAAAGTTCATCCCTTTTTGCACACTGATGATTAAGAGTCATTACACATTAGCTGATGCCACCACTTATAAAAGGGATAGTCTTAAAAGACAGGAGGATATTTTGTATCCTTTTATGATGTAATAGCCAAGGGGATATGTTCAATAATTCATTTATGATGAATTGACAGTTCAATCATGAATAGTCAACTGTTCTCTCATTCAAATGTTAATATCTTGCAGTATCTATTAGAACATCAATAATATTTGTCATTGATAAGAACAGGACATGGAAATACAATTATCATTATCAAGATTCTGAAATAAAATTGTTATTTACAAGATTGAAATAAAACTTTTTTTTTCTTCAAGATTGTGAAATAGAATACATTTTTTCTTGTTACTTCCATTACATACCCTTTGGAACTAGCTTTTACAAAAACATTATGTTTTCTTAACATTTATTTCATGTCCTTATAATAACCGATGAAGCGTGTGGTGTTACAATGGACAACAAAAACTTGACAATAAAGCGTTTAAGTATCACCTATTCCACTCCGCACTATAGAAACAAGGATTATAAGCCCTGGCTCAGTATTACCTAACAACCTTGAAGGTTGAGAACTTTACTTTTTTTATGCCATTAGTTACATTTAATGTAATAGTCCAAAAATAGTCCAAAATAATAAAAATTATTATTTTTCAGTTATGTCTTTATTTGGAAATAATCTTGTTTTATTCGATCTTTGCAGGACAACTTCAATCTACTGTTCTTTCAAGCTACGCAGGTTTTGAAGGAAGACAATGCTATAAGGAAAATCAATGCATTGCATGTGAGTTTACATGATTTTATGAGAGCTTTCATGATTTTATTATGTATATAATATGTGTGTATGGGCTAAGTATGTGATCACAGGATTGCTTTTTTCATTCTTTTTCTTCTTATCACATGAAGATAAAAATGTATATGTAAGTGGATTTACTATCATAATCATTTTATTTCCTTAATATGATTGTATGTGTTCTAGTTTGGTCTCATCAACAATGGGAGGGTGTTTGGACACACTGTTACATTATGTTAACCTTAGTTCATTTTGATGGCAGATGAGTTTCATTGCTAATGTAAATGTTATGTTCATGAAATTGACCTGACATTTGAGCAGAGTTTCCACATTATTTTTCTTCCTATGACAGACGTTGTGTGCATTTGTTCGAGGCATCTTCAAGAAAAGTAGTGGAAACTATGGCTTTGATGTTATCAATATTTTGGTTGGTTTTGATACTGCTGAAAATGTGATGCAGGTATGTTTTTTTCCATAAGACGTATAACTGAACATTATATTCTGTCGTACAAGAGATCAATATTGATTTGATATATGTACATGTACCATCATCACATATATACACATACATCATCACATGTATCACATTTTTTTTTTCGTTTTATGTTTTTACTTCCGAGAGATTTTTGGAAATATTTTGAATCAACTTATTTAAATTGATTACAATTACAAATTGACTGTTTAACTTAGATTTTTTAAAACAATTATTTTGAAATATTCAAATTCAATTTGCTAGAATTTTCATGAAATATAATAGGAAATGTCAATAAAAAAGTTGCATACCATCATTCACAAGACCCCTGACAATGAGTGTAGTGTAATTGTATAGTACAAAGAATGAACAAATGTTTAGATGTCTAGCAATGTTGAGCATACATTTAGTGTACTGAGAATGAATCATCCACAGTCTTATATGTCTAGTAAGATACAATTGCATTTGAGAAATGGCTAAATTTTCCTACAATTTATGTCATGTTTCCTATCATACAGTCCCTGATTGAAAGCATCAACATGTTCCTAACTGGAGACTGCCCCACAAGCCTGAAGCAGCTGTCTCTCAAGTTTATGCTTGTTTTAGTCACCGTAAGTGATATATAATCGCATACTCTGTCATGTACAAATAAATCAGTGGATATTTCACTATTTATAGAATAAGGTAGCTGTATATGAAAGATAGAGTTGCAGACAAACGTTCATGCCTGCTTTCAATTTAATGTGAATGCAAGGAGATTCAAAGTGCAGCGTATCGATCACCCAGCACTCACTCACCCCTCTCTTTCTTTTTTTCAAATGAAAAGTATTACAAAAAAAACAAAACCACAAACATTCATTGTGAAAGTTGGGTTTGTTTAAACCATACGACTGCCATATTTTGTGATGTCAAAGTTTTGATCTGAACAAATCAATGAATGTTTGCACACACAGCGTTTCAAACCATAACAGTGTGACTTTATTTTGGACAGGTGCGTAGGTCCTCCTTTTGGAGGGTGGATGCTATACATTCGTTATTGTTACATGATTTTTTTTTACCCATCTGCTTAAACACACACACACACAAAAGAAGAAAAAAAAGGATTTTAAGCTTCTCCTCAACTCTCTGAGCTGTCACTTTAAGATCTTACAATATGCAGTAGATTATAATAATTCATAGACAAAACAATTGTTCTGTGTTATTTCTTGATTTAGGCGTATAGAACCTCTGCTTGGCAGTATAATGTTATGTCTCATTCCTTTTGACAGGTATTGTTGTTGATTTATGGTGTCTATTTTAGACAACGATTGCTAATGCTTTAAATGGATTAATGTTCATTCATTGTGATTGTTTTGTCTTTCCTTCAGGCTACAGACAACATCAGTCAAAACACGATGTTAGAGTATTTTCTCATCAACAGCGTGTTTGAGTCATTACTTCAAGTAAGAAAAGAATTCCGTTTACCTTACTTTCCGTAATATTGTCTTACTGCATCATTGTATGTTTTTATCCATTTGTGCAATGATAGCTGGATTGTTTTGTCAGATCAACTCATATTGACATTTGTTATAGTGTTTTTAGCTATGTCTTCTGAAATTTAGTAGAAGGATTTTGCACTTTGTGACTATTTCTAATGCTTTTGACATGCTCATCGAAAGTCAATCATATACATTAAAAACGTTAAGTCCGAAAACTCTTAGTCGAAAAGCTGTGGTAAGTTCTTATATTTCAAAAATATTTGAATAATAAAAGTCTCAATGGCTTTATTTTCACTTTTCACAGATTCTTGGAAACAGAATTCTAAGACCAATTTTAGGACAAGATGCCGTTGTCTTGCTAACCCTTCTTGTACAATACAGGAAATATGAGGTAGATCTATTATTTGGTACTTTTGTAATGCATTTGGTTACTCATATATTCGGATATGTACAAATGATGATTAATCTGTATTGTCAATGACTTTATTTAGATCGGGAACAAACTAAAATTTATTTTATTAGTTGCACTATAATGAAGTAGAGTTAAAGGGTTCTGAAGATAAAGGATTAAACGTCCAGCCTTTGAGTATCTTTGTACATAATTTCAATTGGTCACTCAATATGGTGTAGAGACATGACAGAAAATTTTGAGTTTTATATTTTATTACATTTATCCTCAGTTTTTAGTCATTAAATAGCTTACTTGATGCCTTCAATGTTTGTTTGTCATCATTGACTATCTTTAAAAGCCTAATCGTTTTTGTCTTTCATTCCAGTCTGCAAATCCGTATGTTGTGAAACTTTCCATTCTCGATGATGAATTGGCTCTAACGGTAAACACTCTCTGTTCATTAATTTGTTTTTTATTGTCATTGCTCATTTATCTTGCATATCATGAATCAGACTTGCCGTTTATCTCGATTTAATCGGAATCATCCCATTTTTTTAGCTAAATTCCGATTTTCTATCGGCCCATCCCGATTTTTTTGTAATACAACTGCAGTCGTTGCCTGGATGGCATTGTTCCGTATATTCAGCGTGCAACTTTTGTTTTTAATCAGCCAATAACCGGGTGTCGTGCCTATCCAGGATTTATGTTGTTATAAGTAATGCTGTATCGATTCTTCGCTATTATATTGTTCTCTTTGTCCATTCTTCAGTGTACTTGTGCTGTACTTCTTGAGACTTCAAAAATGGTTGTATGAGTACGTGTTATTGAGGCCTACCGCGATTACTAGAGCCTTGAATTTCAAACTGATCAAGCAGAAGGCTTCGCTGATATTCAATGACTTGTTAGATCTAGATCTAAACGTCCTAGTATTAGGGATGTCTAGATCTAGGTCTAAATGGTCTGTATCTGTACTCTTAAGTAGATCTAATAGATCTGAATCAAGTCGAGATTAAAATCTTTGAAACAATATGACTTTCCTTGCAGCAAAGTGCGATCACACGCGTCAGAGAGAGAGAGAAATATAGCGCGTATGTGTGTGAAAAGAGAGAAATAGAGAGCATTTTCGTGTGTTTCATACGATCGCTAATGTATGTGAGTGTGTGTGTTAGAGGGTGAGTGAGCAACAATTTATGAAATGCAAGGAAGAATAGAGGTTGAATCATAATTGACAGGTATGTCATGCATGTATGTCTGTGTGAAGAATAGAAAATATGATAGCAGTGATTACCAAGATAAGTGACTACTTATGAGAAAGAGAGGAAGAGTGAGTATGTCTTTCACTTCTAGTGTGTAAACAATGAGTGGGAAAGAGGCAACTGTAATGCTGATTTAGTACTTGAATCCAGGTTTTAGTGGGAGGGGCTTTTACTTGGGAAAAGGCAGAACCAGCGCCAACAATGACCTTATTTTATTATTATTAAGTTCGAGATTAGGTGACCGGCTGACTATATACCTGAAATCGTTCCTGTATCCTGATTTTTTTTCCCAAGGATCCTGATTTTAAAAATCTTGCTCCTATTTTAAAAAAATTTAGAGTGGCAGGTCTGCATGAATCCTATTTACTTTTATAAATGTATTTATGAGGCAATGTGTAGAAAGTTTTAATGGAATATACATCCAGTTACACCGAGTTAATAATTTAGAAGAGAATGATTTGAAACTCTACTATACTCTCTAATTTGATCTACAGTTAAAAGCAATGACTGCTTAAGAAAAAATTGTTTAATGACATTAAAGCAAATTCTTACCCTTTTAAGCCTCAAAATGTTTCAATTAATAAACAACGCATGACAAAAGCAAGATTTGTGCTAAAATTATTTCTCTTCTTCCTGGTGTAGGGTTATGCACAGCTTGTTTCACATTTACTGACAGAGTTTAACAGGTAATCATCTTATTCCACGACAAATTGTATAGAATGTACTGTAGTGCAGAGATAGCAAAAGAGTTGCTATTGCATTTTTATCATATCATATCATACATAGATTAAGGGCTCAAGATTAGGTCAAATGACCTTTATATACCCTGACATACATATTGAGAAAGCATAGAATGATAAGGAGACAAGAAATATTTTAAGATTCAAATCATTTATCAACAATGTATTTAAACGTATGGAGCTCTTCATCCATGACGATCTTAAAACTATTTATAGACTTAGAATTTTGTGTTTGAAATTTAGAATTATTCAAGCCCTAACCGTCCATAAAACAAAGAAATTGTGCCTGATTGATGTTTTTATTCAACTCAATCAAAAGGAAAATCATTACATTCAAAATCTAAACTTGTTACAGGACATCATTACTTATTGAGAGGATGCACAGACCTCAAGATTGTTTTATCACCCACCCCGTGCCATGATTACGTTTTCACACATTTCGGTTATTTCCAATGACTTTGCCTTTGCCAGGAAAGAACAAAATCACTATGTTGATTAATTATAATGTTCTAGTCTGTTAAAAGGTATAAAGCATTGTGTGAATAGGTAGTATTTCATTTTTAAAATTCAATTTTTTTTTCAAACTCTTTATCCAAAGGGATTATGAAAATCAAAGTGAGGAACCTTCAACGGGATGGTTTTCAACTCTTGCTAACATGGTGAGTAAATTCCTTTAAGTAAAAATGAAAAAAAGCTATCAAGTTATTTGGGTTTGAGAACATGTAGGGCTGTTATGGCTGGCTAGGGAGATTAAATTATTACCATTATACAGCATAATATTGTCAATGTCCTTTTACCCCCAAAGAAAGCATAATGTCATCCTGACATCTCTCAACATATTTTATATTGAACCAACCATTCATGCAGGAAAGTTTCAGGTTCCTTTATTAGTTGTGTAGTCCAAAATATAGATTTACACTGTATATTACTGTTGTAAGCATTTCTTTCAATTGTTTCTATTTGTGACATACTGTGAATAAATACATTCTTTGAGAGACATAATATGTAATTAATAGCGCGGGCAGTTAGTGGGTGCTGTTGGTAGGTACTATTTCTTTCCTTTCCTTTTTCATTTATCTTTTATCTTGCTGTTTCCTCTTAATTCACCCTGAGATCACTGCAATGGTGGACGGGGTAAATTTCAATGAAACGGTGTAATTAATCCTTGGCTTAGAATTTGTTTTATTTATCTAAACACATTGAATGTTATGTGTTCCTCATTTGTTTGTGTCTAAGGTTGGAAGCATGTTTGTCGCAGAAGAAAAAAAAACTGGAACTCAAAGGTGAGTGCCTTTCTTATACTTTCATTGCTGTATTCCAGTTGTATGTCTCCTTTTTTCATTTTGTTTTAATGTTCATAAATTCGATGAACAGCAAATATGTCAAAATTTACAGAGAAGTAAAGAAAATATAGAAAATTGAGACGACAGGGTGACTGAGCAAGGAAAATTGTTTTGAATTAGGTGGATGTGTTTCATCACAACAAGATTTTAAAGTTTCAGGTCACAACAAGAAAAATAAACAGTGTGGTAGTTAAAGAGAAACACGTTGAGTATATTGTCAGAAAAGAAAGTCTACATTTTCCTGTCATTTGCAATAATAATATGTTTAGCAATACAAGATTTATCTGTGCCTTGGTTTTCTCTTCCCAGGGCAAACGATTCTTCACTGTTGGCACTGTATGAAGCCGTTCACCTCAATCGTAATTTCATCACAGCTTTGACTCATGTATGTTTGCCTCTCACATAGAGTTCTTTTGTAAAACAAAAACAAATAAAAAAAATGTAGTCACTTTTTCCATTAACCTTGCAAGTGATGAATAGCATTCCAGTTGAACAATTTTTTTCAGCATAGGTTCTTTGAAGCATGAATACAAGGAAAGAAGGCTGCATTATTTTTGTTTTGTTTTTGATTAATTATGTGAAGAGTTTATTTCCAAAGTGAGATAGACACTGATTTTTTAAAAACCCTAGATATTCCAATTAAATCATGGCATGGAGCTGAAGCTGTCTGTTCTAAGAACCAATAAGTTTCAACCACTAGTATCTCCTCTCGCTAAATATTTGGCAAGTTTAAGTGCTGTCCTGTTCTATCCCCACGTTTTACACGTCTTTGAGAAATGATCTTACAAATGTTTGTCTTCTTTGCAAACTGTTTGGACATAAAGCAAAATGCTTTTCCAATTTTCGTCAAAAGCTTTTTACACAAGGTAAAAATATCTATGAAAAGAGCGAGACATGAAGTTTGGACAAGATAGCACAGGCATGGTGATTTTTACGTTTGATGTTATCAATAAAATGAATGAAAATCATGTATAATTTCCCATACAAAATGTGTCAAAGAAAGGTTGAGACTTATGTCCTACTTTAAGAATAAGCCCTTCATAAGCCCATGGAACTGCTACAATGACAAACATTTCAATCTGTATGTTATGATGCGTGGAAAACATTCACTGATCAGCATAATTGTGTGTCTCAAAGGTGTTGACTAGGATATTAATCATAGACATATTTTGTCTTTTCTCTTTGTAAATTAATTTGTGACAAATATTGAAAAAAGATTGTTTATCCCTTATTTGACGGCAGACACATTCCTAGAGATATGTGTATACAAAGATTAATAGACAATAAGTTGAACACATATTTTCTAGATGGGGAACTATTCCAAGGACAGTTGTCTTTAAAAACTTGATGTCTCCTATTCTCTATCTATTTGATCTTGATGTTCACTTTTTAAAATTGTGTGTTTGAATTTCAGTCTCACACACCAACACCAGCGACCACGCCACCATCCTCACCTGTGATTCCAACGCCTCCAGAGACTGTAACAGAAGGTAATTGATTAGGCTTTATGGAAACAGTAGTGCTCATTTTGTTTTCCAGCTATTAAATTTTAGATTTAATTTTTATTTGTTGCATGTAGTAGTCCTTGATCTTTCTCTCAGAGTCTAAAAGCCACAATTCTCTAAAAGTCAAACGAAAAGTAAATCTGCAGCTAATACATGAATAATTCTCTTAGTTCTGTAATTCATTTTATTTCTACATCATGTCTTTTTTTCTTCTTCATACATTTATATCTTCCTGATATGACTTTCAGGTTCAGTTGAATCAAGTCCAACTAAAGAAAATGCTCCTAGTCCACCATCAATAAATGCAGTTGCACAGCCCACAAATTTGCTGGTCACATTTTTGCAGTATAGCTCCATTGTTACTCAAGAAACAAAAGGTGGGTAGTTCAATGTGGATAGGTGCATTTTGTTTCTAATAAATATATTTGATTATGTTATGATCTAAGCAGGTGTTGAAATACTGTATTTCACATATCGTGGATGTATGTCAATTAGAAATACAATCTTCTTCTTCTGTTTATTTAGAATCATGAAAATTTGTTCAGCTGGCATAATTTATTTACTGCTTTGTTATGATTCGAGAAAGAGATTTATTTGATTTGATTTGATTTACCCACATCCACAACTAGGGTGATCTCGGGGTTTTTGGTAGGATTTTTAATTTTGCCCGAGTGCCTTGTAAACAGCCAAGGGATCTGTGACATGCAAATAGTGTTGTGATCTGCAAACAAGACCTCCTTTTTATTGTCCCTTTCCGAGGGGACAGTGTTAATCCACTGAACTGGACCAGGGGATAGACTTTACTCGAAAAAACTTGACACTTGAGAAAAATTTCAACCGATACAGGGGATTGAACCAACGACCTTTGGGTTGAGAGGCCGACACCTTGCCTATGAACTATCCAGTCCCCATTTAAGAAAGAGTAGAAAAAGTACAAACAGAAAACTAAACTGCCCATTGATTATTAGCATCTCAAAATATGAATTAATTTTCTTCATATTTAATTAAAAGCATGTGGCCTTGTGAATTCATTTGCTTTATTTGAAAAGTCCTAAAGTGAGAAAAGAGACAGACAGAGAAAGAGAGAAAAGAAAAAAAAATCATGTGGAAAGGCATTTATTCCATGAACATGCTGTTTTTGAATAAATTTTGTTTATGTCATAAAGATCTGTACCTTTTTTCATTAGTTCTTTGATTGAATGTGCAAAAATTAGAAGGACATGAAATAGTGCTGGTAATAATAGGCAACACAAATTTTAAAAACTTTTAAGATGAAGGAGTTCAACTTTGATAGCATCAAGATGAAAAGTAAGATGGAGGAGTGCAAATTTGATAGCATCAGGGATTATAGCTGGTTAATTATATAATTGTCTTTTTTCGAGACCCAAGTCACGTAAATAAGGTAGCAACCAGACGTAGATAAATAGATGATTTTTTTCCAATTTCTTCTATATAGGTTTTGTTTATGTTCATTTTCTTTTCACTGTTCATGAGATTTGGATTTAAATGTGTTAACGGGGATTTTCTTTATTACAAAAAGTAAAAGAAATTGTCTTTTATATCAAAAGTTAAGTTTTAAAAAAATGTTTTTTTGTTTGAATTAGTGAGCAAGTGGCATGTGTTGCTTGTAGGTCTTACTTCTTTCCCACACTGAGATAAGGGCATGTGGTTGAGGAGGTAGATTTGGATGAATCAATCAATCATTTTTTAATTAAATTTGATATCTCTCAATCTTGCAAATAAACTTTCTTTCCTGTTTGATTTTCAGATACTGCTAAATATAACAATGCAAAGCTGTGTCTGATTATACTGACGTGCATTTCTGAGGTAGGATTTTTTATTTTGAAGATGACGTGCAGACATAATATTTGTTTGAAACTTGTCTTGTATCTGGCTTTTGGTTTCAATTCATGATAATTGCTGTCAATTAGTTATAGGCTTATTTAATTGACAGATACAATTCACTTTCTTTGGTTGTGTCAAAAAAGTTGTTCTTGTCATTGTGTTGTTTTTTGTTTTCTTTTTTGCTAAATTTATACAATTTAAAAAATGTATTGTGTCATGATTTAAGAAGTGTACAATGCTGTGTGTTATATCTTTGAAATGCATTTATTTTTACCACATAATGTTTATGACTTTTTAAAAATGCTGTTTTCGCACATTTTATAATTTCAAGTTACATAAACTATATGGTATTTAAGAGAGCAAATACAACTGATGTTCAACCCCAGACTTAACATATTTTGATCTAATAATTTGCAGAGCTGGTTGTTATATTGCTTGATATTTTGAAAATTGATATGTTCATTTCCTTTTGTTTTTCTTTTGCAGGACCAATATGCCAACTCAATCATGCATGATGCTAACATGACCTTTAGGTACCGTTGCATAAAATGGTGGGTTTGTTTCGTATATAAGTGTTGATATTGAAAATACTGTTTTTTAGGGTTTTTTTTGTTTCTGTTTTTGCTTCTGTTTTTGCTTCTCTTTCTTTTATCTTTTGGGTGGTAGGAGGGCACCACTGATTGGTTGTACTTCTTTCCTTTCTCGTTTTGACGTGTCTTCCATCTTGCTGTTTCCTTTTAATGAACCCGGAGATCACAGATCACAGCATGTGGTAGACGGGATAACTTGCCATGAAGCAAAAAATCTTTTCTTTCATGACATCCTACCATGGGATAAACCTGGCCACGCCCATTGAAACCAAACCTTTCTCCTTGCTATTACCTCTACCATACTGTCCACATTGTCATAGAGGATTTTTCTACAACTTAAAGTCATTACATATTATTTATTGTTGCTTATTCCACGTACTTTAATCAAACTGATGTAAACAATTCAAGATTAGATTTAAGAATTCAAAAGTTTTCTGTTGAATTTCTACCACAGCCCATCGACACAGAAAAGTCAGAGCAGAGATGAATCCCCCTCCCGGCCTTTAGTGTGTTCTCTTCTAGGTGAGTTTTTCCATCATTGAATTGTACCGCAACCAAAAGATTGCGTCTATTCAGGGTCATTGAATTGTGCAGCAACTATTGGATCGTGTCTTGTCCAGTCATGAGCATCAATTGCTCCTATCGGGAAAATAAAGAAGCATAGACGCGGGACCATACAAAATTCACACTCACACTAAATAGATAATAGCAAACAGAAGCAACTAAACAAGTAGTTTGAGTGCTGTCGTGAGTGGTAGGATCTTTCATAGATTGTAAAAATTTGTGGGAAATATTTATATCCGTCTGAAGAAAGAGGCTGTTTGTTGTCTTTTATTTGGGAGCTGTTTTTTTCTTCTTGAAATAGTTACAATTTTTAAAGATTGGCCCCAAATTTGAAGACATTGTCTGACTCTGTGATGGAGAGAAAATGTTAATCTTCTTCTGGTTTTCAATTTAATCCTTCAGTCAGTTACGTAAATCTTAATGTAGATACTTTATCTTACAGACATTGCTATAGTGCAGATTACCATTGTCTTGCAGTGGTACAAGCTAGCTCTGTCTTTTAAAATGTCTTAGTAGTGTGAACTGTTGATACAAACATTACTCTTCCTTCCTCTTTTAAGACAAAAGAAACTTCAAACTATTAATTTGTACTTGTCCTGAATAACCAGCTATCTTATCATGTAGACTTCAAATGACTAGAGTTTGGTTTAGTTTTGAGTTAAAAACTGCTCTTTTTGCTTCTCAGATTTGATGGTGGAGTTTATTCAGAGTCACTTAATGAAAACTTTTCCAATGGAACTTTACATGTAAGTAACATAGTTTGATAATCAACTGTGTTTTGTAATACTTGTCTTCCTATTCTTTAAATTATGTTTATAATGTGTAACATGTTATGTATATTGCATGGGTGTGTGTGTGAGTTTAGTAAGCATGTGTCTTAATTTAAAATGTTGATTATTAACTGAATTTGTTTATGTAAATGGTCATTGCTGCTTTTTGGTTTAGTGATATATTGTAAATTCTATTACTGTTAGAAGGTTTAAGGGAAGGGAATCGTTGCAGAACATATTTAGCGTCAACCACCAAAAGATTTAAATATTTATAGTTAAACGTCCACTAGTGTCAAGGCCGCAAGGTAATATAAGGGCATATGGGCTTAAAAGGGACAATACAAAGTTCAAGAGCCTTAATAACATTCAACTGTTACTATACTTTAAAGGACATTTCTTAAGAGAGAGTACTAATAAGAGTTTTCTTGATTTTAAGGTGGGGGAAGGGGGTACTCTAAACTTGAGTAGAAAATTCCTGATTTTTTACCATAGAAACCTTTAGCCATTTTGGATTTTATCATGATTTTTTAACCGCTAAAGATCATAAACCAGCTGTTGTATTAAGATAGTGTTTGCAAGAAGCACAGTTCTCATCATGAAAAATATGGTGTAAAAGGATTTAATATATCTTTGATAATTTGTATGGAGGAAAAATGTTAAAAAATAAGTTTTTGGTTTTCAGCACCTCCTCTCACTCTAAGTGAAGCATAGGGAAAACTCATAAAAGCCGGAAAACTTTGAAGATCTGTATGAGAATCAATGCAAAATCAAACTCAGGAGTATACTTAAAGACAACACCTACCCTCTTTTCTCCATACCCAAAACAACTAGTAGAAGAGGTCGACTTATACATTTAAAATCCCGCACTGAGAGATATTTTAGATCTTTTCTTCCAAGTGCCATACGAAAATTTGACCATACCTTACTTTGAAAGCACAATGTTTAAGAAATGTAAATTGACTGATGGTGAATGAATGATTTATGATATGTTAATGAATGTATACATTGATGTGTTCTTTTATTTTTCAAACAGAAATTGTGATAACACAAGTATAATTTCCTTTTTAAAGGATCAATAAAGATGATTGAATTGAATTGAATTGAAGGCAAAATTTAAAAATAAGATGGGAAAAATTGCATAGATATACATATTTTGTAGAGGTTGAGAGTGAGTAAATTTCATATCAAATTATAATTTTTCTAAGCCCTCTTTCAGTCTATGTGTTGTAAAAGTTAGTGTATAGATGAGGTAATAAACATATGTATAGGTCGATTGCTTTTCACATGATTTTTAAAGCAAATGTCATGTCAGTTATTGTATTGATGGTATCATCCATTCTTTTTTTACTTCAAGTCGCTCCTTGGGCATTATTCATCGCGTGCTGTGCTTCCAGAAAAAATCTCGAGTCAGAATTCAGTATCCTTGGAAGAATCTGTGGACTGGTGAGTAATGTTTTCCTCATCTCATTAAAGTAAGTAAATCATACGTGCTATAGCAAAGTTATGTAAAACATTATTTATATAGAGTTTTAAATTTTCTTTTTGATGGGTGGTCAATTTCAAAGAAAGAGAGCTATGCTAACAGAAAATATTTTAGACATTTGAGAAATAGTTTTATATTATAAATTCTGAAAATGTAGACGTTATGATATTTGTGTGATTTTATTCTTCCAGTTGCATATTATTATAATGTCAATATTCTTCGTTTCCTAATATTCTTTGTTTCCTGTCTGTTCCCAGCTCTCTCATCAGCTTACTCAGATTTGTCATGAACAGTGAGAGCAACTTGGCAAAGAAGCACAACATCTTCCTACTGGCTTCCAGGGTGAGATTTCCAGCTGTAGTGACATCATAGATATATACAGTAGTGACCGCCTAATTGCCTGGTGCTTGGGAAACAGATTTAGGCGAAAAGTAGGTCAGGGGTAACAATTTGGGGTAGGCCTATTTCTGTGAAGGTAGGTTTCCCTAGTGACTTGTCAATTTCGTCCAGGATTTAAAGTTTCTTTGTAAATCATATCTTAGTTTAGTCATTTTTATTTTCAAGATGTAGATCTGTGTGTAGTTGTGTAGAATTCAAGTTGCTGCTATGAGACTAAGAGAAAAAAGGACCTGATCCAGTGTTCCCTCATTAACTGGCATAACTGACACTACATTCACGTGACTTATTTAATCACGACCTGTGACTTAAGTAATTATGCAAATTTGGATGAGAAAACTGGATAAAGAGAGGAACATCCAACAGGATCAATGTGTGGATAAATTAACACGAATCTTACAACTCCTTGATTCATAATCCTCATGTTAAAATTAAGACAACAGACAGACAAGGATAAACATTCATAGGCAGATCGTTTGTTTTGGAAAAGTCATCAGCTGTATGAAAAATTTAATGTGAGAAAAAGGGACACCTGATACACTTAGGTGCTGAAGGTGCGGATGGGTTGACCGTCTCTTGCCACGAAGACCCAAAGTCAAATCGGATATGGCCAATGCTAGACAGGGGGACAATAAAACTGTTCACACTTTGTTCCTCGATCGCGATGAGCACCTGGTCTAAGGACGCCAGGTAATTGCATGCCACTTACGATATCAAGAAAGAGATATGGGCGGAGTCAGGAAGACTGTTCAATTCTGATTGCCCGATGACAAACCAGTGATCTAATGACACAAAGGATGTGTTGTACAGTGGGTGGAATTATGAAGAAAAGATTGGTCAACGTTTAGTACATTAGGGCCTACAATGGATAGGTAATGAAGGGTGGTTGCAATGCATGGCACATTGTTGACGGGCATAAGTCCTATTATATTAGCGATCAGATTACATGTCTGATAAAGAAAAACAGAATATTTAATCAGTTACGGACATATTTTACGATACTTTGGAGACCGGGCATTTAGGCAAAAAATCTTGGTTTTGAAACGGGCATTTTGAGGGGCATTTAAAAAATTTATATAGAAAAAATCGGTTTCACTGAGATTGCGGGCATTTAGGCAAAACGAACATTTAGGCGGCGGGCATTTAGGCAGTCACTACTGTATATGTCTTATCCCTATTTTTCACTGCATTTTTAATTAAAAAAATTCTTTGTGAATTGCTCTCATCGAGGGGGACTTGATGGTCCAGAGGCAAAATGACCTCTCAAGCAAAAAAGGTCAGGGTTTGTGTTGGACAGTCAAGTTTTTCGAGTAAAATCCATCCCCCTTGTCCAGTTAGGTGGATCGGCCCCTAGTCCTATCAGAGATGGACGATGAAAGAAGTTTTCGAGTACAGATTACAACACTCTGTATGTGTGTTAAAGATTGCTTGGCTATTTTTACAAGGTAGTCCAAGCAAAATTTATTTATTTTTCCCAAAATCTGGAAAACATGTTAGTTGTGGGTAAAAGTAAAATCAAAATTAAATAAAAATCAAAGTCCTTATCAATCTCTGCATTCCTGAATTTTATAACCAAAATTTCCTTTGGTGTTTGTCATTGTCATAGATGTATTGTAATTCAAAGACTTTGTTGATCTTATTTTTAAAGTATTGGAAGAGCTGACTGACATCTGTTGTTCATCAGGATGAGGATTTACCTTTCTTTGACACAGCAGATTTCCCTCTCTAATGCCATGGAAAAGGGTGACTCAGTGATCCAGAGACAAGGTGTCTGTCTCTCAACCAAAAGGTCGTGAGGTCAAGCTCCGAGATTGAAACATTTACTGATTTTGATTTCAAGTAAAACCCACCTCCCTGATCCAGGTGGGTGAATCGACACCTATTCCCATCGGAGACGGATGATAAAAAAAGAGGTCTCATGTGCAGATCACAACACTCTGCACGTTACTGTTTAAAGGGCAGTCTGAGCAAGATGGAAAATCCTACCAAAAAACCCTGGATCACCTTAGTTGTGGATGTGGGTAAAATCAAATCAAATCAAAATCCGTGGTAAAAATTAAAGTTGGTCATTTCAAGCATTGGAGAAAGAAGATAATTGTAAATCTCTTAATTACGTTTTACAGGTAGGCCTGTATCATCATATACATCTGCTGTGTTTTTATTCCTCAGGCTGTAAATATATTCAATCTTTTTGTGACCTATGGTGATATGTTTCTGCCTAATCCAACAAGCTATGATGAGTTGTATTATGAAATAATCAGGATGCATCAAATCTTTGATAATATTTACTCCATGGGTAAGTCATTCGTTTATTTCTTTCCTCTTTGTGTATGTACACATGCTTGCATTTAATTTTTTTTATCTGCCTCTCTGTTTTTATAGGTACATGGTTGGCAAGTACCTTTGAACTCTTCTTTCTTTTTAGTCTTTACGGCTGTCTTTCCTTTTGCTGTTTTCTTTTGAGGATTCACCTTCATTTGATGGGTGAATGGCAGGTGATGCTTGTTACACTTCTCTCTTTTCACTATTTCATGTATCTTTCATCGCGCTTTTTCCTCTTTATTCACCTTCATATCACTACATATGGTAGATGGGGTAAATTTAGATGAAAACAAAACAAAACAACATTCACCCGTAGGAGCTGGTTGTCATAGATATGATAAAATAAAAAAGGTGAACGTGATTGATATAGAATAGTATTGCTCTATTATTTTAGTGCAGTGCTAGAGCCATCTTCCTGTTTTATCAATGTATTCAAGAGTTAATATTATAATCTCTCCTCTTTTTGTCCATGGATTTTTGTTCTCTGTTTGATTTTTGTTTCTGTCTCTCTCTTTCTCTCTCTCTCTCTCTCTCTCTCTCTCTCTCTCTCTCTCTCTCTCTCTCTCTCTCTCTCTCTCTCTCTCTCTCTCTCTCTCTCTCTCTCTCTCTCTCTCTCTCTCTCTCTCTCTCTCTCTCTCTCTCTCTCTCTCTCTCTCTCTCTCTCTCTCTCTCTCTCTCTCTCTCTCTCTCTCTCTCTCTCTCTCTCTCTCTCTCTCTCTCTCTCTCTCTCTCTCTCTCTCTCTCTCTCTCTCTCTCTCTCTCTCTCTCTCTCTCTCTCTCTCTCTCTCTCTCTCTCTCTCTCTCTCTCTCTCTCTCTCTATCTCTCTCTCTCTCTCTCTCTCTCTCTCTCTCTCTCTCTCTCTCTCTCTCTCTCTCTCTCTCTCTCTCTCTCTCTCTCTCTTCTCTCTAATCTCTCTCTCTCTTCTCTCTCTGTTTTCTTGAAATTAACCTTAATATCATCACATCATTTGGTGGATGAGGTACATTTCAACCATTAAACATATTTTAATAGAATGCTCTGATCTGATTGATATACGAATGAAATATTATTCCAAGTGAAGCATTTACAAACTCTTTTGGAATAATGATCTTGAAGTTATTTTTGCTCTGAAAGAAATTAGAGTATATCGACAGATCTAGATTACTAAATATGTATCAATTTTTAACCATTGACTTTAAAAAAAATATTTACAAATATTTACGGAAGCTTTTGATTTTTAAAGTGCTTTTATGTTGTGCCTGGACAATCGTCAGTAATATTAGTCAGCTTAAGGACCCTGAGATCACCGCCATGGTGGACAAACAAACAAATCTTACTTGTTTTTTATAATCTTTCAGCTCTCCGCTACACTACAACTGAGAGTGAGCACAAGGACTGGGCTGTGAAATTGACAAATCACTTGGGAAATATCAGGTAGAGCATTGCATTTCTGCTGTCTATAACACTGGTTTATATGTATTATATTTCAATGGATTTTTTTCCCTCTTTTATATGAGAGATATTAATAAGGCTCTATGCAATCAATAAAAAGTAAAAGAAATTTTAGAAAAAGACGCAAAGACATTGAGAAATTAAAATAAGATAAGATGTCTTTATTTGTCCAAAAGAAAATTTGCTGTGCTCACGTTTCAAATCAAAATGATTAAATTACAATACAATTTATCTCTTTTACTTTCACTCTCTCTCTTCTATTTTCAATTTCACGACTAAAATCAATACATTACAAAACTGGCGTTTTAAGAATATGGACAATATAAAGTCATAATGATTGTATAAATTTGTTTTAAAATCTTTGTAAATTGTTATCACAGATACATCAATAAGTAGCTCATGGGTTAAATTGTGCTGTAAGGGATAGACCTTTTCATTTCATTTATGCAAGTGGACTAGAAAACATTATTCTTTAAATTTTACCATATGACATTGATGCTGTGAAAAACTGTTCAAATTCTGACTGTTTCTATTGAATTATATCAATTGCAGAGCAATTATCAATCACTTCTCTCCCAAAGTGGACGCTTGGGCTGCCTCCAATCACCTGTCATCACTCACCGAAGAGCAGGTATGTCTGCCACATCATTGCATTATTTATTTTAAGGAAAGTCTTTATCTTAATGTAAGTAAAAGTTTGATATATTTCTAAAGCAAGACAATTAAATGGATATTGCTTGTCATTCTTTGCCTGATCCATCACCATCTTTGACTGCCTCGATCTTTGTTGCCCTATCTATCGCCATCTTTGACTATCTCGATCTTTGTTACGCTATCTATCACCATCTTTGACTGTCTCGATCTTTGTTATCCTATCTATCACCATCTTTGACTGTCTTGATCTTTGTTATCCTATCCATTGCCGTCTTTGACTGTCTTGATATTTGTTATCCTATCCATTGCCGTCTTTGACTGTCTTGATATTTGTTATCCTATCCATTGCTGTCTTTGACTGTCTTGATATTTGTTGCTCTATCCATTGCCATCTTTGACTGTCTTGATCTTTGTTATCCTATCCATTGCTGTCTTTGACTGTCTTGATATTTGTTACCCTATCCATTGCTGTCTTTGACTGTCTTGATATTTGTTATCCTATCCATTGCCACCTTTGACTGTCTTGATCTTTGTTATCCTATCCATTGCTGTCTTTGACTGTCTTGATATTTGTTACTCTATCCATTGCCATCTTTGACTGTCTTGATATTTGTTATCCTATCCATTGCTGTCTTTGACTGTCTTGATATTTGTTACCCTATCCATTGCTGTCTTTGACTGTCTTGATCTTTGTTACCCTATCCATTGCTGTCTTTGACTGTCTTGATATTTGTTACCCTATCCATTGCCACCTGTGACCATCTTGATATTTGTTACCCTATCCATTGCTGTCTTTGACTGTCTTGATATTTGTTACCCTATCCATTGCCGTCTTTGACTGTCTTGATATTTGTTATCCTATCCATTGCTGTCTTTGACTGTCTTGATATTTGTTACCCTATCCATTGCTGTCTTTGACTGTCTTGATATTTGTTACCCTATCCATTGCTGTCTTTGACTGTCTTGATATTTGTACCCTATCCTATCCATTGCTGTCTTTGACTGTCTTGATCTTTGTTACCCTATCCATTGCCACCTTTGACCGTCTTGATCTTGTTACCCTATCCATTCTTTGTTACTTTGTTATCCTATCCATTGCTGTCTTTGACTGTCTTGATATTTGTTACCCTATCCATTGCCACCTGTGACTGTCTTGATATTTGTTACCCTATCCATTTGTTTGACTGTCTATCCAATGTTACCCTATCATTTTGACTGTCTTGATATTTGTTACCCTATCCATTGCCACCTGTGACCGTCTTGATCTTTGTTACCCTATCAATGCCGTCTTTGACTGTCTTGATCTTTGTTACCCTATCCAATGCCACCTTTGACTGTCTTGATCTTTGTTACCCTATCCAATGCCGTCTTTGACCGTCTTGATCTTTGTTGCCCTATCCATTGCTGTCTTTGATTGTCTTGATCTTTGTTACCTTATCCATCGCCGTGACTGTCTTGGTCTTTGTTATTTGTGACTCGATTTTTTGTTGCCTGGTGCCATTTCTGTTTGTCTTGATCTCCGACACCCAATACACATGCATTTCTGTCAACTCTCATTCACTGGCGGTTGACAGAAGCTATGGTACTAGCAGGTTCTGCTTGCTTCTATCATTTCCTTGCAATTGTATGTCAATCTTCCTTACAGCAAACGTTTTTTTTCGTGGTTCTCCGTTCTTGTTGTTATTTCTCTGTATGAACAAATAAATAGTTGTGTAAGTACATGTATTATTACATTTCTCTTGCCTAGAAAAGCACACCTACAAAAATAAGTGGTGTGGTTTCGATATGGCTAAGCTGATAATGGTAGGTTGTCTTTCTTTTTCATCTGCCTTTCAACTGGCTTTTTAACACTTGGTTGATCGAAATTGCACATTGTCAATGAGATGAATTTCTGGATGGGACAATCAAACGAATCTGATTCAAGATATCTGAATAGTTTTATGTTTTATAGCGAAAATCTTGTTTTAGACATTTTTGAAATTATTGCCAGGTTTCAATGTTGTTGTTTTTTGTGGTACACTGTTGCTGATTTTCTTTCAAAATGGACAGAGAACTGCATGCATGTGTGTGTTTATTTGATTTCTGTTTGCATCTTGAAAATGTTTTCAATGTTACTATGTATGTTTCGGCAACAGCCTTAACAGTAAAGATCAAGCAAAATTACAAGAAGACAACCAACAAAAAAAAAGAAAGAAAAAGAAGAAAGAAAAGCGTTTAGCAGCAACTAGTTGTTAAAAGAGATATTGAAAGATAGACAGACAGACAAACAGATAGACACAAAGTCAGAGACAGACATACATGTAACCAAAGAGAGATAGGCATACAAACAGAGTGAGAGACTAGCAGACTAGTAGAAAAATTGTCAACCAGAGACAGCACACCAACAGGCAGACAAGTCAAAAAAGCCAGACAACATTAAAATACTTGACATCACCCTTCAAAATATCCCTAATGTGCTTTCCGTCATTGTACTTTTATTCAAAAGAGTACACCAGAATGCACGCCCTGGTTTTCTATTATCTGTCCAACTTTAATCTCTTTTAGAGGGAGGGACAGGCAGGGACAGACAAACAGACATACAGAAATGGAGGAAGGGAGGGAGATATATAGATTGATATATATATATATATATATATATATATATATATATATATATATATATATATATATATATATATATATATATATATATATATATATATATAGAGAGAGAGAGAGAGAGAGAGAGAGAGAGAGAGAGAGAGAGAGAGAGAGAGAGAGAGAGAGAGAGAGAGAGAGAGAGAGAGAGAGAGAGAGAGAGAGAGAGAGAGAGAGAGAGAGAGAGAGAGAGAGAGAGAGAGAGAGAGAGAGAGAGAGAGAGAGAGAGAGAGAGAGAGAGAGAGACAGAGAGAGAGAGAGAGAGACAGAGAGACAGACAGACAGACAGACAGACAGGAGACAGACAGACAGACAGACAGACAGACAGACAGACAGACAGACAGACAGACAGGGAGGGAAGGAGACAGGGGGAGAAGGATAGAGAGTGGGGGAGAGAGGGAGGGAGAGAAAGAGATAGAGAGAGAGAGAGAGAGAGAGAGAGAGAGAGAGAGAGAGAGAGAGAGAGAGAGAGAGAGAGAGAGAGAGAGAGAGAGAGAGAGAGAGAGAGAGAGAGAGAGAGAGAGAGAGAGAGAGAGAGAGAGAGACAGACAGACAGACAGACAGACAGACAGACAGACAGACAGACAGACAGACAGAGACAGACAGACAGAGACACAGACACAGAGAAAAGACAGAGACAGGGAGAGAAAGCAAGAGCAAAACAACAGGTAGCAAAAACACATTATGGCGAAGACAAAATTGCAATCAATAATAAGGTCATAACTGATTTTTAAAATTAATAAAAACAAAAGGAATGCCATGTGACATCTGATTTATATATCTCTCGTCTGTAATTTTCGTCTCCCTGTGATTGCCTTTAGCAGCAGCCAATCGATATTACATTATTGGGCACTTGGTGCACTTTCTTGTACTTAGTTTAAAGAACGACCCTCTACGTTTCCATGATGGAGTGCTGCTGTCTCGCGTGAGGCCAATCTTGGCACCATTTGTGAGTGCGCTCTTTATTATCTTGTCTGGAAGGTCGCAGGGAAGTTGTCATATTATTTATTTCTAAATTCATTCATGTCAGTTGTAAGTGATAATTTCACGGTTTTTTTTGTTAGGTTTTCTATTTTTTGTTTTGTTTTGTTTTGTTTTGTTTTTTGTTTTTTGTTTGTTTTTTTGTGTGTGGGGGGGGGGGGGGGTTGTTTTTAGCAGGAGAGTGAAAGTTTGGTTGGATCGTCTCTGTAAATCGCCAAATTCTGTTGGGTTGGTTTTTTTTTTAAACTGCCAAAATGATCTTTGTAAACCACTCATTGGTGTTTAATTTGCGTAGTGCGGAGGACTTTCCTTGAATAAAAGGTGAAGGTCGTTGGTTGGTGGCCTCGCTGACTGACACGGGCACAGAGGGAGACATCAGAATCACGTGACCGCCTTCTTTAGCCTGATTAGTTTAGGAGCATATGGGGAAGGGGGTGGTGGGGTTGGGGATTGGGTTTGGTTTTTTTTTAGTTGATATTTTTGTTGTCATCGATTAGGTTGCAAGGTCGTGGTACGGCCACGAGGTTAACTGTTTTTGACATTTACATTGAACTTATCTCAACCCCTTGCGCTTTTTCGATTCAAACCATTAACTGTAATCTGCTAATCAGTGGTATATATATATATATATATATATATATATATATATATATATATATATATATATATATATATATATATATATATATATATATATATATATATATATATATATATAAATTCCTTAATGTGAGTTTTTTTTTTTCTATTATATAAGAGGCGTTGTAATTAAAGCCGTGATGTTGTACCCTGTGTACATTAAAGATCCATTGGCTATTTACGTGGCAGTCCGGGCAAAATCAAAAATCATGAGATCAGTTTAGTCGTGGATGCGGTAAATCAAATCAAATCAAATCAATTCAAATCAAAACAAATCAAATCAAGTAGTGTTGTGAGCTTGTAATCACAACGCCACTGGTTCTGAGCCTTACGGCTGGCACAGGTGGGTTTTCCCCACAACGTTTTACCCTGAGGGAAAGCTACATCGTGTACTTCACTCTGCTTTCCTCACTTGACTCCAGATGTGAATGAGTGTCCAGCTATAGGTAGAGAAATATTCTTGTCAGAGTGTTAGAACAAAAAGCCTAACAGGCTTGTGTACCGTATGATCCTCCAGGAGAAGGACTTTGAATGAAAATTACCTGCCGGGTGATAAATTGTGTACTGGACCGGGGTGGGGGGGGGGGTGAAACTCGAAAATTAAACTCGACAAAATTTCAATAGAACAAGAAAAATCCCCTAAATTCACCCTGAGATAACGACACATGGTGGCCATGGTAAATTTCAATGAAACGAAGAAAGTAACAGCGACACCTGTAGCATTGCTTACGGTCGGTCTTGACGTCTCCAACGCTAATTTCACTGTTACTGTTCGCTGACGTGTGACTTCTGCCACTTGAATCATTCGTCCTAGTTATTGTGCCTTATTATGTAACATTTAACGTACCTTCCCTCCCCCCTCTGTCCTTTTTGTTTTTCTTTTGAGAGTGATTGGCTGGCGCTGCTGGCTGGTAGGTCCTACTTTTCCCTTCACTCTTACCTATCTGTCATCCCGCCCTTTCCTCCTAATTCATCCCTAGTTCACGGCATATGGCGTTGGCTGTTCACAGGGCAATCCGAGTAGAATTCAAAATTCTACCGAAACCCCCGAGATCACCATTGTTTCAATCAATGACACCCACACCCATCAGATGGACGCAGAGATACGTGTAGCTGTGCGCGTGCCTGCTTTCACTCAGCTCATTTCTTTAATCATCCAAATGGCCACACGATCCAGTCTTCAAAAATATTACTACTAGTCAGACAGGGTGTTGGTGTGTGGAATGGGGAACGAAAGTACTCTTACTCTTGCCAATGTTCGAAAGTCTTGTAAAAAAATGTATTCATTGGTTTGTTTATTTATTATTTTACTTATTGTTTTTATATTTTTTAAAATTATTTCTGTATATATTTAATTATTTATTATTTCTGTATACATTTTTTTATTTTTTTTATTTTATTATTTTTATTCATTCAGTCCTATTTCACTTCTTGTATTGTCGTTTATCGTGTCAAAACTTCTATTCTCCGTCTGGTCTGACTGTATGATGTTATGTTGGATTATAACCATTTTTTTTGCTTACTATTTTCTCATAATCATTAAGGAATTTACTTTTGGTCAGGGATAGGTGGGTATATACTATATACTATAGGCTAGATACATTAAATCAATGTCTCCAGCTGTCTTCAGAAGGCTGGCGGTTGGTGGGCACTGCTGGTAGGTCCTACTTCTTTCCTTTCCTTCTTTCACTTACCCTCCGTCTTTCTGTTTCCTCTTAATTCACAATGAGATCACCGCAATGGTGGACGGGGTAAATTTCAAAGAAGCAAACCTATCACGACCAAATGACATTGTTACCGTCACAACTCGAAGCAAGAAAAGACGTAAGACCAGTAAAGAGCCTAGCACATGGAGACTAGTGACAAAATAAATCCAGAGATGTGATTAAGACCACCATTACACTAGCATACACATGACAAAATAAATCCAGAGATGTGATTAAGACCACCATTACACTAGCATACACATGACAAAATAAACCCAGAGATGTGATTAATACCACCATTATACTAGCATACACATGACAAAATAAACCCAGAGATGTGATTAAGACCACCATTATACTAGCATACACATGACAAAATAAACCCAGAGATGTGATTAACACCACCATTATACTAGCATACACATGACAAAATAAACCCAGAGATGTGATTAATACCACCATTACACTAGCATACACATGACAAAATAAAACCCAGAGATGTGATTAATACCACCATTATACTAGCATACACATGACAAAATAAACCCAGAGATGTGATTAATACCACCATTATACTAGCATACACATGACAAAATAAACCCAGAGATGTGATTAACACCACCATTACACTAGCATACAAAGTTTAGAGCAAGCGTCCCTTGTAAATGCGATGGCTTCATTATGTTGGTTGTTGGTAGGTCTGTTTGCTTTCTTTTCTTTCTTTCATTATGTCTTCCTTTCATCTCGCTGTTCCCTCTTAACTCACCTTGAGGTCACAGCATACGGAAAACTCAAACAGAGTGAATTTCAACGAGATACAAGATGTTCTCAACTTTTTCTTTTAATCCTATTGGCTACCATCATGATCACCAAGTCAAATCAGGCTGAAAGAAAACATACATTATGTACACTGTGAGTACGACGAATGAGAGGTCGAAAGACAACTTTCACCAGTTGATATGCATTGTATAAGAGTGTGAGGTCAAACGACCCTTTTCACCAACAGATACACAATATGTAAAAGTGAGAGGTCAAAGGATACCTTTCACCAATAGATAGAGTGAAGCTCAGACAGCTTTCACTAATAGATAGACAGTGTGTAAAAGTGAGAGATCAAAAGACATATTTCAAAAGAGATTATACAATTTATAAAACTAATAGATATTTTAACAGTGTGTAAAAGTGAGAGATCAAAAGACATATTTTAAAAATAGTACATACAATTTTCAACAATTTATAAAAGTGTATGAATGTGATCAAAAGTACACTATTTTAGATACACATATGTGAGGATAAACTTTCACAAATTTATAAAAGTGAATGTGAGATTAAAAGACATATTTTAACAATAGTAGCTATACAATGTATACACAAGTGTATGAAGATTAAAAGATACAACTTTCACACAATAGATGCACAGTATGTAAAAGGTCAAGAGGTCAAATAGATACAATTTTCAAAAGTAGATTAATAGATACACAGCGTGTATGAATGTGAGGTCAAATGTAAACTTTTTTACACACAAATAGATACACAGCGTTTGTGAATGTGAGGTCAAAAGTTAACTTTCACCAATAGATACACAGCGTGTGAGGTGAACTTTTACCAATAGATACACAGCGTCAAAAGTTAACTTTTACCAATAGATACACAGTGTGCATGAATGTGAGGTCAAAAGTTAACTTTCACTTTTTACCAATAGATACACAGCGTGTGTGAATGTGAGGTCACAAAAGTTACACAGCGTGTGTGAATTCAAAAAGTAAACTTTTACAATAGATACACAGCGTGTGTGAATGTGAGGTCAAAAGTTAACTTTTACAAATAGATACACAGTGTGCATGAATGTGAGGTCAAAAGACAACTTTTGCCGATAGATACAAATTAAGTAAGAGTGAGAAGGTTAAAGTCAACGTTTATCAAAGATACATATAATGACAGAGGAGACGTCAAAAGACAACTTTCACCAATAGAGAAACACTGACCAAGAGTGAGAAGTGAGAGGTCTTGGGACGGATGTCATCAATGACCTTGGTAAATTGGTATGTTACTAATTGAAAAATTGCCTCTCATTAGTCTCATTGCTTCCTTCATGCTGTCAGGCTTCAGAGAGGGTATTTGCCATGAGAGGGTTATTTCCGCTAACACGGCCATTGGAGAGGAAAGGCGTGGCTGTCAGGCTGGGTGTTATAGTTATAACCAATTAGGGAAGGTGGGGGCGTTTGTGTTAAAAGGCATTTCCTTGTTTTTTTTATTCCCTGTTTTGTTTTTGTTTTTTTTTGTTTTGGGGTTTTTAAAAAACTTTGTTTTGCGCTCATTCTCGACTATCATCGACCTTCTGGTTGGGTTTCTGTTGTTCTATGGAGTTTGGAGTCTGGAATTTTTGTTTTTTCTTACATTTTTTTTTTTTTTGTTGTGGCTGTTGTTGAAATTCCTGATGTAATAGTGTGATGCCATCTTTCCATGTGATACAATGAATTATTAAGTTGTTGAATGCAGATTGCTACGTTGGGGAGGGAGAGAGGGAATGGGGGAGGGGGGGCAGGATGCTGTGCGTTGCCTATGCCTTGCCGCATCATTGTGCAATGTATCAGTGTTTTCATCGAATAATCGAGCTGGCAAGCCTCCTTTCTGGTCTTTATTTATGGTTTGATTGGGTCGGGCGGAGGGAGGATGGGGTGTAAGTGGAAAAGAACAAGAGTTTTATGCCTGGGGTTTGTGGTGGTTTTGGTGTTTTTTTTTCCTCCGGGTTTTTTGTTTATTGCTGTTGTTTGTTGTTGTTTGGGTTGTGTTTTTTTTGGGGGGGGCTTTGGGGGGGGGGGCTAAGGGTTATTTTTGTTATGCTTTAAATTGTCTTTCTTTTGTTGTTGTTATTTTTGTCATGCTTTAAATTGTCTTTCTTTGTTGTTGTTATTTTTGTCATGCTTTAAATTGTCTTTCTTTGTTTTTGTTATTTTTGTCATGCTTTAAATTGTCTTTCTTTTGTTGTTGTTTATTTTGTTTTGTTTGTTTTTAGGATGGGGCAGGGACAGGTTAAATGTATCTCATTTTAATTATGTTACCACTCCTTGCAGCTTTCTCCTCCTCCCGTCTTGTTCCCCAACTCCTCTCCCTCTTCGATTTCCGTCTATAGGCCTCTTGTCATTGTCTTTTGGGGACTTTGATACCCAGGCAGCCTTCACCAGACCTTTAAATTTAAACACATTAAAAATGATTTCAGTGACTTGGATAGTTCTGTTTTAAAAAAATAATTTTCAGCGATCGCCTCGCTGATGTTAAGTCATCCTGTCGTGAATTTGAGTTCTGAGAGCATGACACATCACATGGTGTGGCCTTAGGTACATGTATTAAAAGATATATATTTTTTTTAAAAAAGTAAGAAAAAGAAACCCATTTCAGTTTTGAACAATATCCTAGTTAGAGAATAAGCTTGCTTCTAGCCAATGCTTATTGTCCAATTATTATTATATCTACTTTCCCAAACTGGGTTCGACTCGAACAGCTGAAATTTTTGTACAAAATAGAAAAATAAACAGTTTTAGTAGAGGTACGTAGCATCCACTTGGATCAAGTTCTACCAAAAATCTTGACAATAAAGCAATTTACATAACAGTTATGGACTGTTATAGTACGTGCTGAATATAACGACCACCACATAAAATACACTCTTTCAGTTTCACGACGCGAACATAATGTTCATCAATGTTTGACCTTGCTCTATCAAGACGTTCTTGTAATCTACGTTCTGCCTCAAAGCACGAAGGTTGGGAAAAGTTTGCCGCACATCTGATCCTTGAGGTAACCCCGTAGGTGGGAATCAAAGGGCCCTTAAGTCAGGGCTGTGTGATGCTCAGGCATGACGTGGTTTTTCTGCTGTTGACTTTGTCTCCCGCATTGTTCTGTTAGTGTTAGCGTTAACAGTGAAGGACTCTGAAAGGGGTGTATGGAGTTGCGCCGTCCTGTTGGAACCATTGCTGTGTACATGTTTGTGGTCCACACCACCTACTAAGAGATCGCCAAAACAAAGATAACATGTTCAGTAACGGTTGTTTCTTCGTTTTCGTTGACGAACCAGAAGTGTCCAATAATGTTCCTTGTTCACCCATGGCGATCCAAGCAGTGGCCTTTTGGCTGTGCAGGTTCGTCCACGACCATGTCTGATTTCTCTGAGACCCAGTGCGCGAAATCTGTTGAGATGACACATCCATTGATGTAGAAACTGGACTTCGTCAGAAAACCGTACTTTTTGAATAAACAAATCATCTTCATCCTGACGCCTTAAAAATCACCGATGCATGTTTAAACGCCCAAACAGCGTGATCGTCTGATATATATGCCTTGATGCATTGAAGTGTGGTAAGATTTTAATTATAAATCGTAACGCAATATGATGTGTACAGGGGTGGTTTGAAAGCTCCAAGGCAATGCATCGACGGCGGACAAACTTTTTCGACGTGTTTCCAGTTCATTAACACGGTTTTTCAGGCTTACGAGCCTTTCGATTGATCACTTATACTATACCTTCTTTGTTCTCTCTCGGACAGATACCTCTCGTTTAAAAATCAGTATACCACCTGAGAATGGCTTTGTTTGACGGCAGAAGTTTTTTCCTGGATTTTTTGGTTTATTCCATTTGTTATTTTTTACAAAACACGGGCCGAGATTATATTTGTGTACACAAGCACACACACAGACACACATACACACACACGCATACACACACGCATACACACATTCAAAGTCTTTTGGGAGTCAGTCCACATTGTTGTTGCAATTGGAAAAATACCTTCGGCAAAATCTTTTGTGTTGGCCTCACATATTATACTCATTTGCAAAACAAACTGCACACCTGGTATTTTTATTCTCATTTACCCATTGTAAAGCCCAAAGGATATGGCAAAAATTTGAGATGGAAATTGAATCATTTCCAATTCTGTGTTGATGAAAAAAAAAGATTCACACATTGTTGAACTTTTTGTCTTTGAAAATCCATGATTTATTTCAGTAGATGCATTCTCAAAACTCCGAGATTCAATATCGTCTATTTCCTCCTCTTGTTTGGATTATTTCTGTGCATTGACCATAGAACGTACGTCTTTGAATTTGGGCCTGTGGAAAAGCATCACAAGCATCTATGATTGCTCCTTGAAGTTCGGGTAGAGTTCTTGGTTTATCGGGTAGTATCTTCACTTTGACCTTGATGATATCCCATAAACGCGCTATGGGGTTGAGATCAGGACTCACTGCTGGCTATGGTTGGCTCGAGATAGTCTTTTGTAAATGTCTTGTGAGTTGGCGCATTGTCTGACATGAAGATGAGGTTTTCGTGCTCTTGTATGAAAAGGGCAACATGGTTTGGCTTATTTTTTCCATGAAAACACTGCAGTAATCCAAGCAAAACGGCGGATATTTAGGAAAATAGACGATATTGAATCTAGGACTTTTGAAAATGTACCCACTGGAATAAATCATGGATTAATCCTGTCATTCTTTGTGCAATAACAGTCTACAATCTCTTTGATGATCTTATAGTTGGAGACATTTTATATTGTGCTAAATTCATTTAATTTTTCACCATGTAAAGACAATGTGACTTATGTGTCCTTATTATCTCCTGAATGTCATGAATGAGGAATCAAGATTTATCTTCAACAGTCATATGAGCTATTTATAACTGCATAATTT
The DNA here is from genome assembly GCA_037039925.1 of Doris montereyensis. Lineage (NCBI taxonomy): Eukaryota > Metazoa > Mollusca > Gastropoda > Nudibranchia > Dorididae > Doris > Doris montereyensis. The sequence goes on from JAXRKP010002354.1 coordinate 45,688, forward strand.
GTATTAGTTAGTTATGATATGACTAGCATGATGATATTGTGGCCAATCTCATTGTGTATTTCAGGAGAGGGGGGGGGCTTAGGCTTAGATATACCTGCTTCCACGATTACATATCCCTTTACACGGCTATTTTATTTTACTTATCTTTCACAAATACATTTTTGTCTCTAAGCTGAATTTACCTAGAGAGCAGGAGGTGTATATCAATAGTTGATTAACCATTAAATCCTCATCGTTATCAAGTCTGACTGTCTTTGCATCAGTGCCTGTTATTGTAAGAATACCAGAATGTTATTCATCTTTTGACTGACTCTTAAAAGGCTCATGAATAAATAAGTTCACTGAATTTTTCAATTTTATAGTTCTACATGCGCTGTCCTGTCATGACCAAGTCTGTTTCCACTGCTAGTCAGTGCAGCTCTATTGTCATTGACGTGTTTACCAGTAGAGATGTTGCCAGGACTGTGACAGAACACTGGCATGAAAACTTTGGCAAAATTATTGTTTTTATCTCACTCAACCCTATATCTACTATTTTATCTTGTTGACTCGGCCAAATGATTTTTACCATGTTTTGAAAATTTCACAGATCAGGAAGTGAGAAGACTAATTTAAGTTAATTTACATGAGCATTGAGCTTGTATGTTTCATTTCATTTAATGGATTTTTCCCAGAACAAAGGACATTTTTATTCCAATAGTATTGGTGTTAGTGTTAGGCTTGGTTAAGTATGAAATATGACACAAATGATGGTTATATGTGATTTTTTTTTTACCTAATTTGCTGATTTGCAGAGAGTTTGTGCTGGCATCTTTGTGAAATTGAAATCTGAAACGAGGGTTTTGGATTGAAATTCAGATTTTAGTTTGTCACCCAAGAAAAATTTTTGTGTTTTTTTTCAATTTTGTTGTCTCTGTTTCATCTTAATTTGTGATACATTCCGAATTCATATGAATTGTTTAATTGATTAATTTATTTATGTAGATGTGAAATAATGTGAGCTCTTCATTTTGTAGTTGTAATTGACATTTTGTTTCATTATATTGATGTTATTTGCTCAGAACTTCCTCCCTGTTCAGTCAGTATTCTCTTTCCACAGCACTAAGCAATTGATATAATGACAAAGTTTATGCTTCCAAGACCAATCATTATGCATTTACTCATCCACTCTTTTCTTTGTCCAAAGTAATCACAGAAGTGCTGATAAAACACACATAGACACGCACACACCCACACATGCACACATGCACACACCCTTGCTTTATATTGGTATTTGTTCATATAAAGTGCGGGTTGTACTTGTAAAGGGACATTTAAGTCGTGTTGTGTGTTGAGTTTTCAGATCACTCATCAAGATCTATAAACGTTTATCAGTCACAAAACTTGCGAATGATAGGGGTTAAAATTCTAACTGATTTATAACTACAAATTAAAATCACTCTTGTGGACACAAATCGGTTGCCATCTTATCGTTAAAGACATTTGCTCTTTATTCATTTTGTGGCCGGTTCCCTACTTCTTTCCTTTCACTCTTTCTTTTTCACATGTCTTTGAATGAAACAAACAAATCATGGGTTCATATAGCTTGTTTCGGCTATGTTAGGCCTGAGTGTTTTTCAATCATTTGTTGGAGTGAAAGGTTGTGCTTGACTCAAAATAGCACACTCACTTTATAGAAATAACTGAAAATAGGGATGTATTGAACTGGAATCAAAACATGTATATATTTGCCTGTGCCAGTCTGATGTGCTTGATGCAGTCATTGAGAACTGATTATCAACACATGTCTGATAAGTATTATGTGCTCATTTCTGTGGAATTTAAATAAGTGTATGCCATTTTTTAGGGTTGTAATTTCTTTTTTTTTTAACTTGTCAAGTGAATGTATATCTTTCTTTCTTTCTTTATCAGTTCCCATTCTACCTTTCGGTGTATGGGTTCAAATGCCTGAGATGATCTTTCTCCAGGATGCCCTGTCCTGGCGTTTTCTGTGTCTATGCTTCAAAGCCTCTTTTATATCTTCTTCCCACTTTCTCTCAAAGGTCTGCCTTTTGGCCTTTTACCTTGGGCTTTAGCTGTATACTGATTTAGCTATTCTATTGTCATTCACTCTGTTTACATGCTCAAATTATCTCAATTGATTTGTTCCTATCTTAGTTTTTATGCCATCTGCTTTGGTTTGATCTCTTATTGTTGTGTTTCTGATTTTGTCTCTTTTAGTTTTCCCTACTACTCTTCTTAGATATTTCATTTCAACTGCCTGTACTCTACTGTATTCTCTACTGTCTAAGGTCCAGGTTTCGCTGCCATGGAGGAGAGTAGGACAATAAACTATATTGTATACTGCCATTTTGGTTTTTGTTGACAATTCTTGCTTACCTACAAAATTTTGGTAAAAATGCCTTTCCTAAATGGTTATATATTGCACTTGCCTTTTTGATTCTCTGGCTGATTCCTTTTCTTAGTTTTCCCTCTGAGTTAATCATTACTCCTAGGTAATTGTAGCTTTGAACTTGTTTTAAATTCTCCCTGCCCAATTTAAGATTTTGTGTTTTAGCTTCTCTAGTCACTAGCATTGTTTTGGTTTTCTTTGCATTTACTCTCATCCTCTTTTATTTAGTTCATTGTTCATAATGTTGATATTCGACTGAAGGTCACCCTTATGATTTTCCAAACAGAACTAAATCATCGGCAAATGAAAGTATTGATACATTTACTGGTTTGAGCTTCCACATACCTACATTCTTTTTTCTTCATTTTTGAGGATGCCTTTGCGACTGAATCCATCAATGTGATAAACAAAAGAGGACTTAGGATACAACCCTGTCTTACTCCTATATCTACATCAAATTCTGCAGATATGTTTCCAGCTACTCACTGCACATGTTGGTTTATTGTAAAAACTTTTAATGGCTTCTATTAAATTTTGCTCTACATTGTGTTCTTTAAGGAATGCCATAGTTCGTCCCTCCTCACAGTGTCAAATACCTAAGTGAATAAAACACAGGTGCAGGTCAATGTTTTTCTCAAGGAATTTTTCTATTATTTTATTTGTTTAATTGTAAATATGTGGTCTTGTTCACTTCTTCCTAGTCTAAATCCACTCTGATGCTCTTCAATCTGATCCTCTACTCTTTTCCTTTGTCTCATTTTCAGTATCCTGGCATATACTTTTCCTGGAACGCTAAGTAGTGGTATCCCTCTATAGTTTGAGCTTTCCATTTCCATAGTTGATCCTTTCTTATGTATTGGGTATATATGTCAATTACAGTTAAGTCTGCAAATAAGTATATATGGATGTATATTTATAGGTATGTAAATCAAAATCAGAGTAAATTTGATAGAATGTAGAACTTTGAAACTATAAGTAAACAACTCCTTTGACTCTTGCTTTCAATGTACATAATGAAGTGATATATTTCTTGGTCTTGTTGAGAGTCCCAATGCCTACTGAGAAGAGTCTTTTATAAAATGAAATATCAAGTAAGCTAGTGATGGACATAGAGTTGCCAACATTTAAATGACAGCAATCGTAGAAGGAATCCAAATATCTGAAATCATTATAGTTATAGTACAATCTCATTGTTTCCTCCAAAAGAACCAATCCACATGTCCTCAAAAAATTCATGCTCTATCCAGGTGCACTGTTCTTGTTAGTAAATCCTCTATAAGTAGTAAAACCTCATATTCAAGTTTTCTTCAAAGCAACAAGCGATTAATAGGGACATGAAATAAATATTAAAACGCTGTAGGAACAAATGCAAGACAAGTGCAAATGAAAAAAGACAGAAAAAAATCTTTGGGCACCAGACAGAATCGAACTCGCGACCTGTTCATCGCCATGGAAAAAGAGTGCACCATGAACCATGCTAACTGTGCTCCTTAACATCAAGACATGTCCCTTGCCTCACTAGGTGTCTCTTTAAACAACAGGAGCTATTAACATGGTGATCCATGGTGGTTGGCAAGGGCTAAAGGAAGATTCTAGCTCTTTTTTATCTTTCTATTTCCTCCTAATTCACTCTGAGATCACCGCATATGGTGGATGACGTAAATTTCAATGAAATACATTTTGCTCAGATAAACTGCATTGTGTAAATATGTTAAATTTTCATGTTTGTTTGGGTTTTTTAAAATATGTTTAAAGAAAGGAGTATACTTTATCTTCATGTTTTCTTTATACATGTGCCAGTAGGTGTGAACAGATTTTTAATGCATAACCCAGCGTAATGTTTACTCTGTGAATTCCGTACTTGTTCTTGGGGTTATTTTTCACTTGTGATGAAAGATTTCATTTTTTGTTTTATTACTTATTTATTGTGTATAAATTATCATTTTCATGTTCTTTCATCATGGCTATTTAATATCTTGCATTGGAGCACTACTCCATGTTACTGAGTATAACGATAATGTGATGATTGTATGACAAAGATACATGTGGGTGATAGTGAGCATTTGAAGAAAGGGCCCATGAGAGCAGTGACAATATTGATCGATGTACACTTTCAAAAGCCAGAATACCAGTTTGAAATGGAAGAGGTGTTGTGTCTTTGTATTTAGTTCTGTCTTAGTGTATGTTGTTTGCACCAGGATACAATTATACAATTTTATTGAATGATAAATCAGCTCAAGGTATATAGATTGCCTGATGCTTAGGCGGGTTTTTAAAATCTCTTTGTTGGTTTTTTGTTTGTTTGGTTTTGTTGACTTTGGGTTTTTTTTTAAATGTTTTGGCATTTAAAATTTTCTTCTTCTTAAAAAATTCAAGCTTTGCACTCTTTTCTAAGCTATACTTACCTCTAACCTGTGGTTTGAGTGGAAAGAGGCCTGAATAAGACAGCAGGTTTTGATTTTGACAGTGGACAGGATGGTTGTGAGTTGGATTTTTTGTTTTGTTTTCTGAGAGGTTTTGTGTGTTTGTGTGTGTGAGGTGAGAAGGTAGGGGAGTGGAATTCATTTTTATATTGGTTAGAGGGGAGTGTTTTATATTGTGACTTTTTGTTTTGGTTTTTTGTTTATTGTTTTTTTTAGCTTGATTCATATGAACTTTTTGAACAGCCTAGTTGTAGTGCATGTATTAGTCTTCTTTATTATAAAGTTAAAATCATCTGCTGGATTGACTTTTATGTTTTCATGTCAGGCAGGGGCAACCATGAGCCTTGTCCTGCTTTGCTTTTTGTTTTGTTTTTGTTTTTTATATAGTTTGTTTCTTTTTTAGATTGTCTTCATTTGTTACTGGTGCCATCACAGATAAATGAGTTTCTGTGAAAGGAAAATTAAAAAAAACAATGAAAAAAGCAAAAACCATTTGTTATCTCTGCTGTTTTTTGCCTGACTAGTTTTGTGTTTGTATCCTGCCAATAGTTCAGTCGTCGGACAAACTATTTAATAGTTTGTTTTTTTGTTTTGCTATTGTTCAGTTGGTTATTGATGTGTGCTGCTAGTAGGTCCTACTTCTTTTCATTCACTCTTTCATGCTCTTTTGTCTTACTGTTTCCTCTTCATTCACCCGGAGATCACTACATGTGGCAGACGGGTAGATTTCAATGAAGCAAACAAAGCTGTCACTCTATTTGTTTTTCTTGTGTTTGTGAAGTTGACGTAGATGTTTTTAGTTTTTATGTTAACGATTGGGTTGTAGGTGGTTTTTTTTGTGGGGAAGGGATTTATAGGGATTTTGTTGTTGCTTACCTTTTTGTAAGTGGTTTGTTATTTATTCATTTTTTTTATTTTTACGGGTGGGCGATTTGCGGGGGTGTGGTTCTGGTAGGTCCTACTTCTTTCCTTTCCTTCTTTCACTTGTCTTTTATCTTGCTGTGTCCTCTTCATTCACCATGAGATCAATGCATATAATCATATGCTGGAAGGGTAAATTTCTAAGGGGAAAAAAACCCAATAAAACAATTTGTTGCAATAATTTTTGTTTTTGTTTTACGGGAAAAGGAGGATTTGTGTATCCTTTCTTTGTTTTCATTCTTTTTTTTCCTTCTCTCTTTTCTGTTGTTTTTTATTCTGATCTTTTGTCTCTCCTTTAATTGTCTTGATTACGTTGACATTTCAGGGCTGAAACTTGAGCCGGCCAACATGGCACATGATGTTCTCTATGGAAGCTCTTCCTATTGATCACCTTACAACGAAGGCAACGATTGGCTATAGGCTTCTCCTTTGCAAATGTTGTACTTCTCTCAAGGCTGTTTCGTATACAAAGCAAGCACATAAAAACAAGTTATTTCTGTAGTGTTAGGTGAAACAGGTTATAATAATTACCTCCTGGACAGGACGCTAGTCTGATGCAAGTTCTTAGCCTCACCATAGTGCTTATATACACATTTGCCCATAGTGCTTATATACACATTTGCCCATAGATCGAATGGGGAAAATGTGGGTATCTTTCCCAAGGAACACATCGTCGGAAGTAGTAGCTTTGCTAAGATTCGAACCCGGGACCTAATGATCCCAAGTCCGGCAGCTTAGCTCCTCAGGCACATGTTAGCACATAAGAGAAGTAAAGAGCAGTGACTTGATTTGCACTGTATTATGGATATAAAGAAGAAAAAGTGAACGTACGTTTGCACGCAACTCATTTCTATAAGATCTATGATTGGGGTAATGGGGAGGAGAGGGAATGGTAATTGAGTTGTTTTGTGTGTGTGTGTGTGTGTGTGTGTGTGTGTGTCTTGCAGGCAGGTCTTGGTTGACCAAAGGCTAAGGGAGTTAACCCTGAAAAGAAAATAACAACCTGCTGTCTTGCCGGTTGGTCTTGAATGACTTAAGGCTAAGGGGTTAACCCTGACAGAAAATAACAAGGCCTGGTAGGGAGCCTAAAGGTGGCAGCCCCACCATCTACCTAGGGTACAGTGGGCTAATCCCCCGCTTATCCAAAAACAAACAGATTCAGAGAAAAAAATAGATCTAATATGACCAGCTTGATCTTTCGAAGACAAACTTGGAAACGAATACGGACTGTGATTTTTGGAATATGGAACGTTAGGGCAATAAATGGAAAAGAGTTAGAATTAGTTGAAAAAAAAATGGAAAAATTCAAAGTAGATATTTTGGCCATTACAGAAACAAAGAAAAAAAGGACAAGGAATAGAAAATGTAGGACCGAATCCTATTTTAATCTTCTCACGAGTAGATGTCAAAGATAGAGCTAGTGCATAAAAGACATGAAAATTGAAAAGCTACTAGAAAGTTGGAAATTTATAAGCCCACGGCTAATAGAGGTAAATATTAAACCAAAAGGACGAGAAGTTAAATTTTTAATAGCCTATGGACGAAACGAAGACGCAACTAAAAGAAGAAAAAGAGATCTTCGACAACAATTTACAAATAGCTGCAGAGAATCTTAAACTCAAACAGGAACTAATGCTTTTTAGGAAATTTAAATGCTAGAGTAGGCAACAATGTAGAAACATCAGGAGGAGTAATAGGTAAAGAAGGAGAGACAACAACTTCTCGAAATGGAGAGACTAATAGATTTTTGCTTAAAGAATAACACGAAAATAGCCAACACCTTTTTTTCTCATAAAGACATCCACAAATAGACTAGAGTAAATGAAGACAGGTGTGAAAAGTCAATGATAGACTACATAATAGTTAAAGGCGAAATATTACAATAAGTGACATCTCCACTAATAAAGACAGAACAAACACGTGACGTTTCGGGTATAACCCTTCGTCAGACAACAAACGAGAAATATTTAGAATCTAGATCTAAGTACTACCTCAGGCATCACACGATGTGATGTCAGAAGAAAAACAGAAAGGAGAAAGAAATAAAGAAAAAGACAGTGATGTTAAGAAACGTAGTGGGGGATGTGAAGAATGAGCGAGAATGGGAGGTTCAGATCTAGAATGAAATAAAAATATGAAAATATGTGAGTAATAAAGGGTGAGAAGGAGATAGAGGAGAGAAATGAGAGGAGATAGAGAGAGAGAAAGAGAGAGAGAGAGAGAGAGAGAGAGAGAGAGAGAGAGAGAGAGAGAGAGAGAGAGAGAGAGAGAGAGAGAGAGAGAGAGACAGAGAGCGACAGACAGACAGAGAGACAGACAGACAGCAGAGACAGAGAGACAGACAGACAGAAAGAGAGACAGAGAGAAAGGAAGAAAGAAAGAAGGAAAGGAAAGAGGTGTGAGTATGGGAAACAAGAACGAAAAAATAGGACAACTATAAGACTAGATCTATATCTCACTGGGTCTAGAAAGAAGAAATGATAGAGAATGAATGAAAGGAAGTATCAATCAAGGCAAAAATTTACACTGAAGGTGCTAAAATGTATATAAATTACAAACGTATCTTCCCAGAGGGAAAACTAAGAGAAGAAACCAGCCAGAGAATCAAAAAGGCAAGTGCAATATATAACCATCTAGGAAAGGCATGTGTAGGTAAGCAAGAATTGTGTAAAACCAAAATGTCAGTATACAATACAGTTTATTGTCCTACTCTCCTCTACGGCAGCGAAACCTGAACCTTAGACAGTAGAGAATACAATAGAGTTCATGCAGCTGAAATGAAATATCTAAGAAGAGTAGTAGGGAAAACTAAAAGAGACAAAATCAGAAACACAACAATAAGAGATCAAAACCAGCAGATGTCATACAAACTAAGATAGAAAAATCAATTGAGATGGTTTGGGCACGTAAACATAATGAATGACAATAGAATAGCTAAATCCAGTATACAGTGCTAAAGCCCAAGGTAAAAGACCAAAAGGCAGACCTCGAAGAGAGAAAATGGCAAGAAGATATAAAAGAAGCATTGAAGCATAGACGTTTTTACTTTTTGAAGGGAAACAGAACATGCCAGGACAGGTCATCCTGGAGAAAGATCATCTGAGCCCAAACACCGAAAGGTAGAATGGGAACTGATAAAAGAAAGTGTATGTGGGTGTGTGTGTGTGTGTGTGTGTTTTATGATTATTAAAATCAAGTTTGTTCCTTTAAATAAAAGTAAAGTGTCAGTATCACACATCGTTTTCAGATTTTCATTTATTTGAAAAGGATAAGGAAGGAAAAGAGCAATTTATATTGGATACAAACAGAAACAAACTTGCTAAACTCCTATGAGCATTTGAATGTAGTATGCTTATCCGTATAATATATTATACTAATCGTATAATATCACTATACACATTGTATATATATATATATATATATATATATATATATATATATATATATATATATATATATATATATATATATATATATATATATATATATATATATATATATATATAAGTAAAACCATACGAAAGAAAAATATTGAGACACAATGACTTACTTGATAGATAGAATGATTTTACCACATTATTATGTTCTTCATTGATACAGTGATGAAGTAGAGACTTCTAAGACTAGGAAGACATTGATCTCGTAATTAACAATAATACATTGTGTATTTAATGGAGAGTCCAAGTGAATTTGTCATTTCTTTGAGAGCTCAAATGAAGTACGTAATCGAATCCGTTATTTACTAGTATTTGGAATATCTCAGAACTATCATACTATTCAATCTCAGAACATCATCTATAAACGGCATTGGCAATATCTTTCAGTACATACACGTTTCATGCACGCCTTGGGAAGGGCGGGGACAAACTGCAAGCAAAATAATAAGATGCGATCTTATCTCTGAAGTATGATGTGGATAAACAAACAAACAAAGTCAACCGTAACATCTGACTCCAACATCTCTACAGGATATGACAAGATGATAAATCTACCAATGGGCACTGTAAGTCAATATAATGATTAATAGCATCCGCCTGTACTATAAGCTGCAATACTTGTAGCGAGTATCTATATCAGTTTAATACGATCAATTACCGTATATTATTTTCTTCTATAGATATCGACATCGTTAACAAGATCAATGTCGATTCTATGGATCTGTCTGTTGAGGTACTGTTATTGTAATAAATAGGCGACTTGCTCGCTCTTCTTTTAAGCAGCTTAAAGTGGTAAGATTACGATGAGGCATCACTTAAGATGGGCGCGCCCCCCCCCCTCCCCTAGGGCTTTCTCCAGACATGAATTCTTTACCGCAGTAGCTGGGAAATGCCCGCAGTCATCGATGATTTCCGTAACCCCTTGGAATAGGATTGCATTGGCTCGTTGGATTTCTGTTCTTTGCTTGGTGTTGTTGTCGTAGTCAAATTGATACGTTTTTGCTGCAGTGCAGCCTAAGCCACCTTACTATACGGAGGCTCACAGTGCATACATTCACCCAGAAACGTTACCACACTTATTATAGTATAGGCCTACACGTAAATGCCTTTATAA
>JAXRKP010002355.1:0-55827 GCA_037039925.1 Doris montereyensis
AACTGGTTTAAATTGAATTTGTTGCTTTTTGATTACATCATTTCTCTTATATTCAAAATATCTCACTAACTAAAAAGGTCTAGAACAGTTAGTCCTCAGCTCACAGATAACGATAAAAGAAGAACAGTTAGAACATTGTTTTTGATCTTAAAGTTAATCACAAGCTCATATCATGACCGTTAATTTAAATGGTTGAATTTTGGCTTTTTGGCTCAATTATTTCTCATATGTTTAAAATTTCCCACTAACTAAAACGGTCTAAAACTTTTATTTTTCTAGGACAGTTACTCCTCAGCTTCCAGCTGACGATAAATCAATGAGATTTAAAATTTTGTTTACCATCTTACAGTTAATCTCAAGCTCATATCATGATCATTGATTAAAATGGTTTAATTTTCTTGCTTTTTGGCTACATCATTTTCTTTCATATTTAAAATTTCCCACTTAATAAAATGGTCTAGAGCTCTGATTTTTCTAGGACAGTTAGTCTTCAGCTCACAGAGGACGATAAAACAAGAACAGTTACAATATCGTTTTCGATCTTAAAGTTATTCTCAAGCTCATATCATGACCGTTAATTAAATTGGTTGAATTTGTTGCTTTTTGGCTATCATCATTTCTCCTATGTTTAAAATTTCCCACTAACTAAAAAGGTCTATAGCTCTGATTTTCTAGAACAGTTAGTCCTCAGCTCACAGATGACGATAAAAGAAGAAGAGTTTAAATAATATTTTTGATCTTAAAGTTAATCTCAAGCTCATATCATGACCGTTAATTAAAATGGTTGAATTTGTGACTTTTTGGCTCAATCATTTCTCCTATGTTTAAAATTTCCCAGTAACTAAAAAGGTCTAAAATTTTATTTTTCTAGAACAGTTCTCATATGTTTAAAATTTCCCACTAACTCAAAAGGTCTAGAGCTCTGATTTTTCTAGAACAGTTAGTCCTTTATCTCACAGATGACGATACAATAAGAAGAGTTAGAATATTGTTTTTGATCTTAAAGTTAATCTCAAGCTCATATTATGACCATTAATTAAAATGGTTGAATTTGTGGCTTTTGGTAAAACCATTTCTCCTATGTTTTAAAATTTCCCACTAACTAAAAAGGTTTAAAATTCTTATTTTTCTAGAACAGTTCCTATGTTTAAAATTTCCCACTAACTAAAAAAGGTCTAGAGCTCTGATTTTTCTAGAACAGTTAGTCTTTATCTCACAGATGACGATACAATAAGAAGAGTTAGAATATTGTTTTTGATCTTAAAGTTAATCTCAAGCTCATATTATGACCATTAATTAAAATGGTTGAATTTGTGACTTTTTGGCAAAATCATTTCTCCTATATTTAAAAATTTCCCACTTACTAAAAAGGTCTAAAGCTCTGATTTTTCTAGGACAGTTATTCCTCAGCTTTCAGCTGACGATAAAAGAAATTTTTTTAAAATGTTATCTTTCATCTTGCAGTTAATCTAAGCTCATATCATGACCATTAATTAAAATGGTTTAATTTTTTGCTTTTTGGCTACATCATTTCTCTTATATTTAAAATTTCCCACTGACTAAAAAGGTCTAGAGCTCTGATTTTCTAGGACAGTTAGCCTCAGCTCACAGAAGACGATAAAACAAGAAGATGGAAAATATTGTTTTTCATTTTACAGTTAATCTCAAGCTCATATCAGGACTATTAATTAAAATGTTTGAATTTGTTGCTTTTTGGCTACATCATTTTCTCCTATGTTTAAAATTTTCCACTGACTAAAAAGGTCTAGAGCTCTGATTTTTCTAGGACAGTTAGCCTCAGCTCACAGAAGACGATAAAAGAAAGAAGATGGAAAATATTGTTTTCCTTTTACAGTTAATCTCAAGCTCATATCAGGACTATTAATTAAAATGGTTGAATTTGTTGCTTTTTGGCTACATCATTTCTCCTATGTTTAAAATTTCCCACTAACTAAAAAGGTCTAGAGCTCTGATTTTTCTAGAACAGTTAGTCCTCAGCTCACAGATGACGATAAAAGAAGAAGAGTTAGAATATTGTTTTTGATCTTAAAGTTAATCTTAAGCTCATATCATGACCATTAATTAAAAGTGTTGAATTTGTGACTTTTTGACTACATTATTTCTCCTATGTTTAACATTTCCCACTGACTAAAAAGGTCTAGAGCTCTGATTTTTCTAGAACAGTTAGTCCTCAGCTCACAGCTGACTATAAAAGAAGAAGAGTTAGAATACTGTTTTTGATCTTCAAGTTAATCTCAACCTCATATCATGACCGTTAATTAAAATGTTTGAATTTGTGGCTTTTTGGCTGAATCATTTCTCATATGTTTAAAATTTCCCACTAACTAAAAAGGTCTAAAGCTCTGATTTTTCTATAACAGTTATTCCTCAGCTTTCAGCTGACGATAAAATAAGAAGAGTTAGAATGTTGTTTTTGATCTTACAGTTAATCTCAAGCTCATATCATGACCGTTAATTAAAATGTTTGAATTTGTTGCTTTTTGGCTACATCATTTCTCCTATGTTTAAAATTTCCCACTAACTAAAAAGGTCTAGAGCTCTGATTTTTCTAGGACAGTTAGTCCTCAGCTCACAGATGACGATAAAAGAAGAAGATTTAGAATATTGTTTTTGATCTTAAAGTTAATCTCAAGCTCATATCATGACCGTTAATTAAAATGGTTGAATTTGTTGCTTTTTGACTACATCATTTCTCCTATATTTAAAATTTCCAACTGACTAAAAAGGTCTAGAGCTCTCATTTTTCTAGGACAGTTAGTTCTCATCTCACAGATGACGATAAAAGTAAAAGATTTAGAATATTGTTTTTCATCTTAAAGTTAATCTCAAGCTCATATCATGACCATTAATTAAAATGGTTGAATTTGTTGTTTTTTGGCTACATCATTTCTCCTATGTTTAAAATTTCCCACTAACTAAAATAGTCTAGAGCTCTGATTTTTCTAGAACAGTTAGTCCTCAGCTCACAGATGACGATAAAAGAAGAAGAGTTAGAATATTGTTTTTGATCTTAAAGTTAATCTCAAGCTCATATCATGACCATTATTTAAAATGGTTGAATTTGTGGCTTTTTGACTACATCATTTCTCCTATATTTAAAATTTCCCACTTACTAAAAAGGTCTAAAGCTCTGATTTTTCTAGGACAGTTACTCCTCAGCTTCCAGCTGACGATAAAAAAAGAAGAAGATTTAAAATGTTGTTTTTCATCTTACAGTTAATCTCAAGCTCATATCATGACCATTAATTAAAATGGTTTAATTTTGTTGCTTTTTTGGCTACATCATTTCTCATATATTTAAAATTTCCCACTAACTAAAATGGTCTAGAGCTCTGATTTTTCTAGGACAGTTAGTCCTCAGCTCACAGAGGACGATAAAACAAGAAGATTTAAAATATTGTTTTCTTTTTACAGTTAATCTCAAGCTCATATCAGGACTATTAATTAAAATGGTTGAATTTGTTGCTTTTTGATTACATCATTTCTCCTATGTTTAAAATTTCTCACTAACTAAAAAGGTCTAAAACTCTGATTTTTCTAGAACAGTTAGTCCTCAGCTCACAGATGACGATAAAAGAAGAAGAGTTAGAATATTGTTTTTGATCTTAAAGTTAATCTCAAGCTCATATCATGACCGTTAATTAAAATGGTTGAATTTGTGGCTTTTTGGCTGACATCATTTCTCCTATGTTTAAAATTTCCCACTAACTAAAAAGGTCTAGAGCTCTGATTTTTCTAGAACAGTTAGTCCTCAGCTCACAGATGACTATAAAAGAAGAAGAGTTAGAATATTGTTTTTGATCTTAAAGTTAATCTCAAGCTCATATCATGACCGTTAATTAAAATGGTTGAATTTGTTGCTTTTTGACTACATCATTTCTCCTATATTTAAAATTTCCCACTTACTAAAAAGGTCTAGAGCTCTCATTTTTCTAGGACAGTTAGTTCTCATCTCGCAAATGACGATAAAAGTAAAAGATTTAGAATATTATTTTTCATCTTACAGTTAATTAATCTCATATCATGACCATTAATTAAAATGGTTGAATTTGTTGCTTTTTGACTACATCATTTCTCCTATATTTAAAATTTCCCACTTACTAAAAAGGTCTAAAGCTCTGATTTTTCTAGGACAGTTACTCCTCAGCTTCACAGATGACGATAAAAGAAGAAGAGTTAGAAAATTGTTTTTGATCTTAAAGTTAATCTCAAGCTCATATCATGACCGTTAATTAAAATGGTTAAATTTGTGGCTTTTTGGCTAAATCATTTCTCCTATGTTTAAAATTTCCCACTAACTAAAAAGGTCTAAAATTCTGATTTTTCTAGAACAGTTAGTCCTCAGCTCACAGATGACGATAAAAGAAGAAGAGTTAGAATGTTGTTTTTGATCTTAAAGTTAATCTCAAGCTCATATGATGACCGTTAATTAAAATGGTTGAATTTGTTGCTTTTTGGCTACATCATTTCTCCTATGTTTAAAATTTCCCACTAACTAAAACGGTCTAGAGCTCTGATTTTTCTAAAACAGTTAGTCCTTTCAGTCACAGATGACGATAAAAGAATAAAGAGTTAGAATATTCTTTTTGATCTTAAAGTTAATCTCAAGCTCATATCATGACCATTAATTAAAATGGTTGAATTTGTGACTTTTTGACTACATCATTTCTCCTATGTTTAAAATTTCCCACTGACTAAAAAGGTCTAGAGCTCTGATTTTTCTAGAACAGTTAGTCCATGAGCTCACAGATGACGATAAAGAAGAACAGTTACAATATTGTTTTTGATCTTAAAGTTAATCTCAAGCTCATATCATGACCATTAATTAAAATGGTTGAATTTGTGGCTTTTTGGCTACATCATTTCTCATATGTTTAAAATTTCACAAAAACTAAAAAGGTCTAGAGCTCTGATTTTTCTAGAACAATTAGTTCTCAGCTCACAGATGACGATAAAAGAAGAAGATTTAGAATATTGTTTTTGATCTTAAAGTTAATCTCAACCTCATATCATGACCGTTAATTAAAATGGTTGAATTTGTTGCTTTTTGGCTACATCATTTCTCCTATGTTTAAAATTTCCACTTACTAAAAAGGTCTAAAGCTCTGATTTTTCTAGGACAGTTAGTCCTCAGCTTCACAGATGACGATAAAAGAAGAAAATTTAAAATGTTGTTTTTCATCTTACAGTTAATCTCAAGCTCATATCATGACCATTAATTAAAATGGTTGAATTTGTTGCTTTTTGGCTACATCATTTCTCCTATATTTAAAATTTCCCACTTACTAAAAAGGTCTAGAGCTCTGATTTTTCTAGGACAGTTATTTCTCAGCTCACAGATGACGATAAAAGAAGAAGATTTAAAATATTGTTTTCATCTTACAGTTAATCTCAAGCTCATATCATGACCATTAATTAAAATGGTTGAATTTGTTGCTTTTTGGCTACATCATTTCTCCTATATTTAAAATTTCCCACTTACTAAAAAGGTCTAGAGCTCTGATTTTTCTAGGACAGTTAGTCCTCAGCTCACAGATGACGATAAAAGAAGAAGATTTAAAATATTTTTTTCATCTTACAGTTAATCTCAAGCTCATATCAGGACTATTAATTAAAATGGTTGAATTTGTTGCTTTTTGGCTACATCATTTCTCCTATGTTTAAAATTTCCCACTAACTAAAAATGGTCTAGAGCTCTGATTTTTTCTAGAACAGTTAGTCCTCAGCTCACAGATGACGATAAAATCTTAAGTTAAAGAAGAGTTAGAATATTGTTTTTGATCTTAAAGTTAATCTCAAGCTCATATCATGACCATTAATTAAAATGGTTGAATTTGTTGCTTTTTGGCTACATCATTTCTCCTATATTTAAAATTTTCCACTTACTAAAAAGGTCTAAAGCTCTGATTTTTTCTAGAACAGTTAGTCCTCAGCTCACAGATGACGATAAAAAGAAAAGATTTAAAATTGTTTTTTCATCTTACAGTTAATCTCAAGCTCATATCATGACCATTAATTAATTAAAATGGTTGAATTTGTGGCTTTTTTACACTACATCATTTCTCCTATGTTTAAAATTTCCACTTACTAAAAAGGTCTAGAGCTCTGATTTTTCTAGGAACAGTTAGTCCTCAGCTCACAGATGACGATAAAGAAGAAGATTTAGAATATTGTTTTTGATCTTAAAGTTAATCTCAAGCTCATATCATGACCATTAATTAAAATGGTTGAATTTGTGGCTTTTTGGCTACATCATTTCTCCTATGTTTAAAATTTCCCACTTACTAAAAAGGTCTAAAGCTCTGATTTTTCTAGGACAGTTAGTCCTCAGCTCACAGATGACGATAAAAGAAGAAGAGTTAGAATATTGTTTTTGATCTTAAAGTTAATCTCAAGCTCATATCATGACCATTAATTAAAATGGTTGAATTTGTGGCTTTTTGGCTAAATCATTTCTCCTATGTTTAAAATTTCCCAAAAACTAAAAAGGTCTAGAGCTCTGATTTTTCTAGGACAGTTAGTCCTCAGCTCACAGATGACGATAAGAAGAAGATTTAGAATATTGTTTTTGATCTTAAAGTTAATCTCAAGCTCATATCATGACCATTAATTAAAATGGTTGAATTTGTTGCTTTTTGGCTACATCATTTCTCCTATGTTTAAAATTTCCCACTAACTAAAAAAGGTCTAGAGCTCTGATTTTTCTAGAACAGTTAGTCCTCAGCTCACAGATGACGATAAAAGAAGAAGAGTTAGAATATTGTTTTGATCTTAAAGTTAATCTCAAGCTCATATCATGACCATTAATTAAAATGTTTGAATTTGTTGCTTTTTGGCTACATCATTTCTCCTATGTTTAAAATTTCCCACTTACTAAAAAGGTCTAAGAGCTCTGATTTTTCTAGGACAGTTAGTCCTCAGCTCACAGATGACGATAAAAAAAGAAGATTTAGAATATTGTTTTTCATCTTAAAGTTAATCTCAAGCTCATATCATGACCATTAATTAAAATGGTTGAATTTGTGGCTTTTTGGCTACATCATTTCTCTTATATTTAAAATTTCCCACTTACTAAAAAGGTCTAGAGCTCTGATTTTTCTAGGACAGTTAGTCCTCAGCTCACAGATGACGATAAAAGAAGAAGATTTAAAATATTGTTTTTCATCTTACAGTTAATCTCAAGCTCATATCATGACTATTAATTAAAATGGTTGAATTTGTTGCTTTTTGGCTACATCATTTCTCCTATGTTTTTAAAATTTCCCACTAACTAAAAAGGTCTAGAGCTCTGATTTTTCTAGAACAGTTAGTCCTCAGCTCACAGATGACGATAAAACAAGAAGAGTTAGAATATTGTTTTGATCTTAAAGTTAATCTCAAGCTCATATCATGACCATTAATTAA
Source organism: Doris montereyensis (assembly GCA_037039925.1). Classification (NCBI taxonomy): domain Eukaryota; kingdom Metazoa; phylum Mollusca; class Gastropoda; order Nudibranchia; family Dorididae; genus Doris; species Doris montereyensis. Next base: position 7,426 of record JAXRKP010002355.1, read on the forward strand.
AATGGTTGAATTTGTTGCTTTTTTTGACTAAAAAGGCTACATCATTTCTCCTATGTTTAAAATTTCCCACTGACTAAAAAGGTCTAGAGCTCTGATTTTTCTAGAACAGTTAGTCCTCAGCTCACAGATGACGATAAAAGAAGAAGAGTTAGAATATTGTTTTTGATCTTAAAGTTAATCTCAAGCTCATATCATGACCATTAATTAAAATGATTGAATTTGTGGCTTTTTGACTACATCATTTCTCCTATATTTAAAATTTCCCACTTACTAAAAAGGTCTAAAGCTCTGATTTTTCTAGGACAGTTAGTCCTCAGCTTCCAGCTGACGATAAAAGAAGAAGATTTAAAATGTTGTTTTTCATCTTACAGTTAATCTCAAGCTCATATCATGACTGTTGATTAAAATGGTTTAATTTTTTGCTTTTTGGCTACATCATTTCTCTTATATTTAAAATTTCCCACTTACTAAAATGGTCTAGAGCTCTGATTTTTCTAGGACAGTTAGTCCTCAGCTCACAGATGACGATAAAAGAAGAACAGTTAGAATATTGTTTTTGATCTTAAAGTTAATCTCAAGCTCATATCATGACCATTAATTAAAATGGTTTGAATTTGTTGCTTTTTGGCTAAATCATTTCTCCTATGTTTAAAATTTTCCACTAACTAAAAAGGTCTAAAGCTCTGATTTTCTAGAACAGTTAGTCCTCAGCTCACAGATGACGATAAAAGAAGAAGAGTTAGAATATTGTTTTTGATCTTAAAGTTAATCTCAAGCTCATATCATGACCGTTAATTAAAATGGTTGAATTTGTTGCTTTTTGGCTACATCATTTCTCCTATGTTTAAAATTTCCCACTAACTAAAAACGGTCTAGAGCTCTGATTTTTCTAGAACAGTTAGTCCTCAGCTCACAGATGACGATAAAAAGAAGAAGAGTTAGAATATTGTTTTTGATCTTAAAGTTAATCTCAAGCTCATATCATGACCATTAATTAAAATGGTTGAATTTGTTGCTTTTTGACTACATCATTTCTCCTATATTTAAAATTTCCCACTTACTAAAAAGGTCTAGAGCTCTGATTTTTCTAGGACAGTTACTCCTCAGCTCACAGATGACGATAAAAGAAGAAGAGTTAGAATATTGTTTTTCATCTTACAGTTAATCTCAAGCTCATATCATGACCATTAATTAAAATGGTTGAATTTGTTGGCTTTTTGGCTACATCATTTCTCCTATGTTTAAAATTTTCCCAAAACTAAAAAGGTCTAGAGCTCTGATTTTTCTAGAACAGTTAGTCCTCAGCTCACAGATGACGATAAAAGAAGAAGATTTAGAATATTGTTTTTGATCTTACAGTTAATCTCAAGTTCATATCATGACCATTAATTAAAATGGTTGAATTTGTGGCTTTTTGGCTACATCATTTCTCCTATATTTAAAATTTCCCAAAAACTAAAAAGGTCTAGAGCTCTGATTTTTCTAGAACAGTTAGTCCTCAGCTCACAGATGACGATAAAAGAAGAAGAGTTAGAATATTGTTTTTGATCTTAAAGTTAATCTCAAGCTCATATCATGACCATTAATTAAAATGGTTGAATTTGTGGCTTTTTGGCTACATCATTTCTCCTATGTTTAAAATTTCCCACTAACTAAAAAGGTCTAAAGCTCTGATTTTTCTAGGACAGTTAGTCCTCAGCTCACAGATGACGATAAAAGAAGAAGATTTAAAATATTGTTTTTCATCTTACAGTTAATCTCAAGCTCATATCATGACCATTAATTAAAATGGTTGAATTTGTTGCTTTTTGGCTACATCATTTCTCTTATGTTTAAAATTTCCCACTACTAAAAGGTCTAGAGCTCTGATTTTTCTAGGACAGTTAGTCCTCAGCTCACAGATGACGATAAAACAAGAAGATTTAAAATATTGTTTTTGATTTTACAGTTAATCTCAAGCTCATATCAGGACTATTAATTAAAATGGTTGAATTTGTTGCTTTTTGACTACATCATTTTCTCCTATGTTTAAAATTTCCCACTAACTAAAAAGGTCTAGAGCTCTGATTTTTCTAGAACAGTTAGTCCTCAGCTCACAGATGACGATAAAAGAAGAAGATTTAAAATATTGTTTTTGATCTTAAAGTTAATCTCAAGCTCATATCATGACCATTAATTAAAATGGTTGAATTTTTTGGCTTTTTGGCTACATCATTTCTCCTATATTTAAAATTTCCCACTTACTAAAAAGGTCTAGAGCTCTGATTTTTCTAGGACAGTTAGTCCTCAGCTCACAGATGACGATAAAACAAGAAGATTTAAATATTGTTTTGATCTTACAGTTAATCTCAAGCTCATATCATGACCATTAATTAAAATGGTTGAATTTGTTGCTTTTTGGCTACATCATTTCTCCTATGTTTAAAATTTCCCACTAACTAAAAAGGTCTAGAGCTCTGATTTTTCTAGAACAGTTAGTCCTCAGCTCACAGATGACGATAAAAGAAGAAGAGTTAGAATATTGTTTTTGATCTTAAAGTTAATCTCAAGCTCATATCATGACCATTAATTAAAATGGTTGAATTTGTGGCTTTTTGACTACATCATTTCTCCTATGTTTAAAATTTCCCACTAACTAAAAGGTCTAAAGCTCTGATTTTCTAGAACAGTTAGTCCTCAGCTCACAGATGACGATAAAAGAAGAAAGAGTTAGAATATTGTTTTTGATCTTAAAGTTAATCTCAAGCTCATATCATGACCGTTAATTAAAATGGTTGAATTTGTTACTTTTTGGCTACATCATTTCTCCTATGTTTAAAATTTCCCACTTACTAAAAAGGTCTAGAGCTCTGATTTTCTAGGACAGTTATTCCTCAGCTCAGATGACGATAAAAGAAGATTTAGAGATTAGAAATTTGTTTTCATCTTACAGTTAATCTCAAGCTCATATCATGACCATTAATTAAAATGGTTGAATTTGTTGCTTTTTGGCTACATCATTTCTCCTATATTTAAAATTTCCCACTTACTAAAAAGGTCTAGAGCTCTGAATTTTCTAGGACAGTTAGTCCTCAGCTCACAGATGACGATAAAAGAAGAAGATTTAAAATATTGTTTTTTGATCTTACAGTTAATCTCAAGCTCATATCATGACAATTAATTAAAATGGTTGAATTTGTTGCTTTTTGGCTACATCATTTCTCCTATGTTTAAAATTTCCCACTAACTAAAAAGGTCTAGAGCTCTGATTTTTCTAGAACAGTTAGTCCTCAGCTCACAGATGACGATAAAAGAAGAAGATTTAAAATATTGTTTTTGATCTTAAAGTTAATCTCAAGCTCATATCATGACCATTAATTAAAATGGTTGAATTTGTTGCTTTTTGGCTACATCATTTCTCCTATGTTTAAAATTTCCCACTAACTAAAAAGGTCTAGAGCTCTGATTTTTCTAGAACAGTTAGTCCTCAGCTCACAGATGACGATAAAAGAAGAAGAGTTAGAATATTGTTTTTGATCTTAAAGTTAATCTCAAGCTCATATCATGACCGTTAATTAAAATGGTTGAATTTGTTGCTTTTTGGCTACATCATTTCTCCTATGTTTAAAATTTCCCACTAACTAAAAAGGTCTAAGCTCTGATTTTTCTAGAACAGTTAGTCCTCAGCTCACAGATGACGATAAAATAAGAAGAGTTAGAAAAATTGTTTTTGATCTTAAAGTTAATCTCAAGCTCATATCATGACCGTTAATTAAAATGGTTGAATTTTGTTGCTTTTTGGCTACATCATTTCTCCTATATTTAAAATTTCCCACTTACTAAAAAGGTCTAGAGCTCTGATTTTTCTAGGACAGTTAGTCCTCAGCTTCCAGATGACGATAAAAGAAGAAGATTTAAAATATTGTTTTTCATCTTACAGTTAATCTCAAGCTCATATCATGACCATTAATTAAAATGGTTGAAATTTGTTGCTTTTTGGCTACATCATTTCTCCTATGTTTAAAATTTCCCACTAACTAAAAAGGTCTAGAGCTCTGATTTTTCTAGGACAGTTAGTCCTCAGCTCACAGATGACGATAAAAGAAGAAGATTAGAAAATTGTTTTTGATCTTACAGTTAATCTCAAGCTCATATCATGACCATTAATTAAAATGGTTGAATTTGTTGCTTTTTGACTACATCATTTCTCTCTATATTTAAAATTTCCCACTTACTAAAAAGGTCTAGAGCTCTGATTTTTCTAGAACAGTTAGTCCTCAGCTCACAGATGACGATAAAAGAAGAAGATTTAAAATATTGTTTTCATCTTACAGTTAATCTCAAGCTCATATCATGACCATTAATTAAAATGGTTGAATTTGTTGCTTTTTGGCTACATCATTTCTCCTATGTTTAAAATTTTCCACTTACTAAAAAGGTCTAAAGCTCTGATTTTTCTAGAACAGTTAGTCCTCAGCTCACAGATGACGATAAAATAAGAAGAGTTAGAATGTTGTTTTTGATCTTAAAGTTAATCTCAAGCTCATATCATGACCGTTAATTAAAATGGTTGAATTTGTTGCTTTTTGGCTACATCATTTCTCCTATGTTTAAAATTTCCCACTTACTAAAAAGGTCTAGAGCTCTGATTTTTCTAGGACAGTTAGTCCTCAGCTCACAGATGACGATAAAATAAGAAGATTTAGAATATTGTTTTTCATCTTACAGTTAATCTCAAGCTCATATCATGACCATTAATTAAAATGGTTGAATTTGTTGCTTTTTGGCTACATCATTTCTCCTATGTTTAAAATTTCCCACTTACTTAAAAGGTCTAGAGCTCTGATTTTTCTAGGACAGTTAGTCCTCAGCTCACAGATGACGATAAAGAAGAAGAGTTAGAATATTGTTTTTGATCTTAAAGTTAATCTCAAGCTCATATCATGACCGTTAATTAAAATGGTTGAATTTGTGGCTTTTTGGCTAAATCATTTCTCATATATTTAAAATTTCCCAAAAACTAAAAAGGTCTAGAGCTCTGATTTTTCTAGAACAGTTAGTCCTCAGCTCACAGATGACGATAAAAGAAGAAGAGTTAGAATATTGTTTTTGATCTTAAAGTTAATCTCAAGCTCATATCATGACCGTTAATTAAAATGTTTGAATTTGTTGCTTTTTGGCTACATCATTTCTCTATGTTTAAAATTTCCCACTAACTAAAAAGGTCTAAAGCTCTGATTTTCTAGGACAGTTAGTCCTCAGCTTTCAGATGACGATAAAAGAAGAAGATTTAGAATGTTGTTTTTCATCTTACAGTTAATCTCAAGCTCATATCATGACCATTAATTAAAATGGTTGAATTTGTTGCTTTTTGGCTACATCATTTCTCTTATATTTAAATTTTCCACTTACTAAAATGGTCTAGAGCTCTGATTTTTCTAGGACAGTTAGTCCTCAGCTCACAGATGACGATAAAACAAGAAGATTTAAAATATTGTTTTCATTTTACAGTTAATCTCAAGCTCATATCATGACCATTAATTAAAATTGTTGAATTTTTGCTTTTTGACTACATCATTTCTCCTATGTTTAAAATTTCCCACTTACTAAAAAGGTCTAGAGCTCTGATTTTTCTAGAACAGTTAGTCCTCAGCTCACAGATGACGATAAAAGAAGAAGATTTAGAATATTGTTTTTGATCTTACAGTTAATCTCAAGCTCATATCATGACCATTAATTAAAATGGTTGAATTTTTTGCTTTTTGGCTACATCATTTCTCCTATGTTTAAAATTTCCCACTTACTAAAAAGGTCTAGAGCTCTGATTTTTCTAGAACAGTTAGTCCTCAGCTCGCAGATGACGATAAAACAAGAAGATTTAAAATATTGTTTTCATTTTACAGTTAATCTCAAGCTCATATCAGGACCATTAATTAAAATGGTTGAATTTGTTGCTTTTTGGCTACATCATTTCTCCTATATTTAAAATTTCCCACTAACTAAAAAGGTCTAGAGCTCTGATTTTTCTAGAACAGTTAGTCCTCAGCTCACAGATGACGATAAATAAGAAGAGTTAGAATATTGTTTTTGATCTTAAAGTTAATCTCAAGCTCATATCATGACCATTAATTAAAATGGTTGAATTTGTTGCTTTTTGGCTACATCATTTCTCCTATGTTTAAAATTTCCCACTAACTAAAAAGGTCTAGAGCTCTGATTTTTCTAGAACAGTTAGTCCTCAGCTCACAGATGATGATAAAAGAAGAAGAGTTAGAATATTGTTTTTGATCTTAAAGTTAATCTCAAGCTCATATCATGACCATTAATTAAAATGGTTGAATTTGTTGGCTTTTTGGCTACATCATTTCTCCTATGTTTAAAATTTCCCACTTACTAAAAAGGTCTAAAGCTCTGATTTTTCTAGGACAGTTAGTCCTCAGCTCACAGATGACGATAAAAGAAGAAGATTTAGAATATTGTTTTTGATCTTACAGTTAATCTCAAGCTCATATCATGACCATTAATTAAAATGTTTGAATTTGTTGCTTTTTTTGGCTACATCATTTCTCTATGTTTAAAATTTCCCACTTACTAAAAAGGTCTAAGCTCTGATTTTTCTAGAACAGTTAGTCCTCAGCTCACAGATGACGATAAAAAAAGAAGATTTAAAATATTGTTTTCATTTTACAGTTAATCTCAAGCTCATATCAGGACTATTAATTAAAATGGTTGAATTTGTTGTTTTTTGGCTACATCATTTCTCCTATGTTTAAAATTTCCCACTGACTAAAAAGGTCTAAGAGCTCTGATTTTTCTAGAACAGTTAGTCCTCAGCTCACAGATGACGATAAAAGAAATTGATTTAGAATATTGTTTTTGATCTTAAAGTTAATCTCAAGCTCATATCATGACCATTAATTAAAATGGTTGAATTTGTTGCTTTTGGCTACATCATTTCTCCTATATTTAAAATTTCCCACTAACTAAAAAGGTCAAGAGCTCTGATTTTTCTAGAACAGTTAGTCCTCAGCTCGCAGATGACGATAAAATAAGAAGAGTTAGAATATTGTTTTTGATCTTAAAGTTAATCTCAAGCTCATATCATGACCGTTAATTAAAATGATTGAATTTGTTGCTTTTTGACTACATCATTTCTCCTATGTTTAAAATTTCCAACTTATTAAAAAGGTCTAGAGCTCTGATTTTCTAGGACAGTTAGTCCTCAGCTCACAGATGACGATAAAAGAAGAACATTTAGAATATTGTTTTTTTCATCTTACAGTTAATCTCAAGCTCATATCATGACCATTAATTAAAATGTTTGAATTTGTGGCTTTTTGGCTACATCATTTCTCCTATGTTTAAAATTTCCCACTTACTAAAAAGGTCTAAGCTCTGATTTTTCTAGAACAGTTAGTCCTCAGCTCACAGATGACGATAAAAGAAGAAGATTTAGAATATTGTTTTTCATCTTACAGTTAATCTCAAGCTCATATCATGACCATTAATTAAAATGGTTGAATTTGTTGCTTTTTGGCTACATCATTTCTCCTATATTTAAAATTTCCCACTTACTAAAAGGTCTAGAGCTCTGATTTTTCTAGGACAGTTAGTCCTCAGCTCACAGATGACGATAAAAGAAGAAGATTTAGAATATTGTTTTTCATCTTACAGTTAATCTCAAGCTCATATCATGACCATTAATTAAAATGGTTGAATTTGTTGCTTTTTGGCTACATCATTTCTCCTATGTTTAAAATTTCCCACTAACTAAAAAGGTCTAGAGCTCTGATTTTTCTAGGAACAGTTAGTCCTCAGCTCACAGATGACGATAAAAGAAGAAGATTTAGAATATTGTTTTTGATCTTAAAGTTAATCTCAAGCTCATATCATGACTATTAATTAAAATGGTTGAATTTGTTGCTTTTTGGCTACATCATTTCTCCTATGTTTAAAATTTCCCACTTACTAAAAAGGTCTAGAGCTCTGATTTTTCTAGAACAGTTAGTTCCTCAGCTCACAGATGACGATAAAAGAAGAAGATTTTAGAAGAATGTTGTTTTTCATCTTACAGTTAATCTCAAGCTCATATCATGACCATTAATTAAAATGGTTGAATTTGTTGCTTTTTGGCTACATCATTTCTCTTATATTTAAAATTTCCCACTTACTAAAAAGGTCTAGAGCTCTGATTTTTTCTAGGACAGTTAGTCCTCAGCTCACAGATGACGATAAAACAAGAAGATTTAAAATATTGTTTTTTTCATTTACAGTTAATCTCAAGCTCATATCATGACCATTAATTAAAATTGTTGAATTTGTTGCTTTTTTGGCTACATCATTTCTCCTATGTTTAAAATTTCCCACTAACTAAAAAGGTCTAGAGCTCTGATTTTTCTAGAACAGTTAGTCCTCAGCTCACAGATGACGATAAAAGAAGAAGAGTTAGAATATTGTTTTTGATCTTAAAGTTAATCTCAAGCTCATATCATGACCATTAATTAAAATGGTTGAATTTGTTGCTTTTTGGCTACATCATTTCTCCTATGTTTAAAATTTCCCACTTACTAAAAAGGTCTAAAGCTCTGATTTTTCTAGGACAGTTAGTCCTCAGCTCACAGATGACGATAAAAAAGAAAAGATTTAGAATATTGTTTTTCATCTTACAGTTAATCTCAAGCTCATATCATGACCATTAATTAAAATGGTTGAATTTGTTGCTTTTTGGCTACATCATTTCTCTTATATTTAAAATTTCCCACTTACTAAAAAGGTCTAGAGCTCTGATTTTTCTAGGACAGTTAGTCCTCAGCTCACAGATGACGATAAAACAAGAAGATTTAAAATATTGTTTTTCATCTTACAGTTAATCTCAAGCTCATATCATGACCATTAATTAAAATGGTTGAATTTGTTGCTTTTTGGCTACATCATTTCTCATATGTTTAAAATTTCCCACTAACTAAAAAGGTCTAGAGCTCTGATTTTTCTAGAACAGTTAGTCCTCAGCTCACAGATGACGATAAAAGAAGAAGATTTAGAATATTGTTTTTGATCTTAAAGTTAATCTCAAGCTCATATCATGACCATTAATTAAAATGGTTGAATTTGTTGCTTTTTGGCTACATCATTTCTCCTATGTTTAAAATTTCCCACTTACTAAAAAGGTCTAGAGCTCTGATTTTTCTAGAACAGTTAGTCCTCAGCTCACAGATGACGATAAAGAAAGAAGATTTAGAATATTGTTTTTGATCTTACAGTTAATCTCAAGCTCATATCATGACCATTAATTAAAATGGTTGAATTTGTTGCTTTTTGGCTACATCATTTCTCCTATGTTTTAAAATTTCCCACTAACTAAAAAGGTCTAGAGCTCTGATTTTTCTAGAACAGTTAGTTCCTCAGCTCACAGATGACGATAAAATAAAAGATTTAGAATATTGTTTTTCATCTTAAAGTTAATCTCAAGCTCATATCATGACCATTAATTAAAATGTTTGAATTTGTTGCTTTTTGGCTACATCATTTCTCCTATGTTTAAAATTTCCCACTGACTAAAAGGTCTAGAGCTCTGATTTTTCTAGAACAGTTAGTCCTCAGCTCAGCTAGATGACGATAAAAGAAGAAGATTTAGAATATTGTTTTTGATCTTACAGTTAATCTCAAGCTCATATCATGACCATTAATTAAAATGGTTGAATTTGTTGCTTTTTGGCTACATCATTTCTCCTATGTTTAAAATTTCCCACTAACTAAAAGGTCTAGAGCTCTGATTTTTCTAGAACAGTTAGTCCTCAGCTCACAGATGACGATGAATGAAGAAGAGTTAGAATATTGTTTTTGATCTTAAAGTTAATCTCAAGCTCATATCATGACCGTTAATTAAAATGGTTTGAATTTGTTGCTTTTTGGCTACATCATTTCTCCTATGTTTAAAATTTCCCCTAACTAAAAAGGTCTAAAGCTCTGATTTTTTCTAGAACAGTTAGTCCTCAGCTCACAGATGACGATAAAAGAAGAAGAGTTAGAATATTGTTTTTGATCTTAAAGTTAATCTCAAGCTCATATCATGACCATTAATTAAAATGATTGAATTTGTTGCTTTTTGACTACATCATTTCTCCTATATTTAAAATTTCCCACTTACTAAAAAGGTCTAAAGCTCTGATTTTTCTAGGATAGTTATTCCTCAGCTTCCAGCTGACGATAAAAGAATGAGATTTAAAATGTTGTTTTTCATCTTACAGTTAATCTCAAGCTCATATCATGACCATTAATTAAAATGGTTTAATTTTTTGCTTTTGGCTACATCATTTCTCTTATGTTTAAGATTTTCCACTAACTAAAAAGGTCTAGAGCTCAAATTTTTCTAGGACAGTTAGTCCTCAGCTCACAGATGACGATAAAACAAGAAGATTTAAAATATTGTTTTTCCTTTTACAGTTAATCTCAGGCTCATATCAGGACTATTAATTAAAATGGTTGAATTTGTTGCTTTTTGGCTACATCATTTCTCATATGTTTAAAATTTCCCACTAACTAAAAAGGTCTAGAGTTCTGATTTTTCTAGAACAGTTAGTCCTCAGCTCACAGATGACGATAAAAGAATGAGATGAAGAATGTTGTTTTTCATCTTAAAGTTAATCTCAAGCTCATATCATGACCATTAATTAAAATGGTAATTTTTTTTGCTTTTTGGTTACATCATTTCTCTTATATTTAAAATTTCCCACTTACTAAAATGGTCTAGAGCTCTGATTTTTCGAGGACAGTTAGTCCTCAGCTCAGAGAAGACGATAAAACAAGAAGATTTCAAATATTGTTTTTCATTTTAGAGTTAATCTCAAGCTCATATCATGACCGTAAATTAAAATGGTTGAATTTGTTGCTTTTTGGCTACATCATTTCTCCTATGTTTAAAATTTCCACTTACTAAAAAGGTCTAGACCTCTGAATTTTCTAGAACAGTTATTCCTCAGCTCGCAGATGACGATAAAATAAGAAGAGTTAGAAGATTGTTTTTTGATCTTAAAGTTAATCTCAAGCTCATATCATGACCATTAATTAAAATGTTTGAATTTGTTGCTTTTTGGCTACATCATTTCTCTTATGTTTAAAATTTCCCACTGACAAAAAGGTCTAGAGCTCTGATTTTTCTAGAACAGTTAGTCCTCAGCTCACAGATGACGATAAAAGAAAAAGAGTTAGAATATTGTTTTTGATCTTAAAGTTAATCTCAAGCTCATATCATGACCATTAATTAAAATGGTTTAATTTGTTACTTTTTGGCTATCATTTCTCCTATATTTAAAATTTCCCACTAACTAAAAAGGTCTAGAGCTCTGATTTTTCTAGAACAGTTAGTCCTCAGCTCACAGATGACGATAAAGAAGAAGAGTTAGAATATTGTTTTTGATCTTAAAGTTAATCTCAAGCTCATATCATGACCATTATTTAAAATGGTTGAATTTATGGCTTTTTTGCTACATCATTTCTCCTATATTTAAAATTTCCCACTTACTAAAAAGGTCTAAAGCTTTGATTTTTCTAGGACAGTTAGTCCTCAGCTTCCAGCTGACGAAAAAAGAAGATTTAAAATATTGTTTTTCATCTTACAGTTAATCTCAAGCTCATATCATGACCATTAATTAAAATGGTTTAATTTTTTGCTTTTTGGCTACATCATTTCTCTTATATTTAAAAATTCCCATTAACTAAAAAGGTCTAGAGCTCTGATTTTTCTAGGACAGTTAGTCCTCAGCTCACAGATGACGATAAAACAAGAAGATTTAGAATATTGTTTTTGATCTTACAGTTAATCTCAAGCTCATATCATGACCGTTAATTAAAATGGTTGAATTTGTTGCTTTTTGGCTACATCATTTCTCCTATATTTAAAATTTCCCACTTACTAAAAAGGTCTAAAGCTCTGATTTTTCTAGAACAGTTACTCCTCAGCTCACAGATGACGATAAAAGAAGAAGATTTAGAATATTGTTTTTGATCTTAAAGTTAATCTCAAGCTCATATCATGACCATTTAATTAAAATGGTTTAATTTGTTACTTTTTGGCTACATCATTTCTCCTATGTTTAAAATTTCCCACTAACTAAAAAGGTCTAGAGCTCTGATTTTTCTAGAACAGTTACTCCTCAGCTCACATATGATGATAAAAGAAGAAGATTTAGAATATTGTTTTTCATCTTGCAGTTAATCTCAAGCTCATATCATGACCATTAATTAAAATGGTTGAATTTGTTGCTTTTTGGCTACATCATTTCTCATATGTTTAAAATTTCCCACTAACTAAAAAGGTCTAGAGCTCTGATTTTTCTAGAACAGTTAGTCCTCAGCTCACAGATGACGATAAAATAAGAAGAGTTAGAATATTGTTTTGATCTTACAGTTAATCTCAAGCTCATATCATGACCATTAATTAAAATGGTTGAATTTGTTGCTTTTTGGCTACATCATTTCTCTTATGTTTAAAATTTCCACGAACTAAAAAGGTCTAGAGCTCTGATTTTTCTAGGACAGTTAGTCCTCAGGTCACAGATGACGATAAAATAAGAGATTTAAAATATTGTTTTTGATCTTAAAGTTAATCTCAAGCTCATATCATGACCATTAATTAAAATGTTTGAATTTGTTCTTTTTTGGCTACATCATTTCTCTATATTTAAAATTTCCCACTTACTAAAAAGGTCTAAAGCTCTGATTTTTTAGGACAGTTAGTCCTCAGCTCACAGATGACGATAAAACAAAGAAGATTTAAAATATTGTTTTTCATTTTACAGTTAATCTCAAGCTCATATCATGACCGTTAATTAAAATGTTTGAATTTGTTGCTTTTTGGCTACATCATTTCTCCTATATTTAAAATTTCCCACTTACTAAAAAGGTCTAGAGCTCTGATTTTTCTAGGACAGTTAGTCCTCAGCTCACAGATGACGATAAAAAGAAGAAGATTTAGAATATTGTTTTTGATCTAAAGTTAATCTCAAGCTCATATCATGACTATTAATTAAAATGGTTGAAATTGTTGCTTTTTTGGCTACATCATTTCTTATGTTTAAAATTTCCACTAACTAAAAAGGTCTAGAGCTCTGATTTTTCTAGAACAGTTAGTCCTCAGCTCACAGATGACGATAAAATAAGAAGAGTTAGAAGATTGTTTTTGATCTTAAAGTTAATCTCAAGCTCATATCATGACCATTAATTAAAATGGTTGAATTTGTTGCTTTTTCTACATCATTTCTCCTATGTTTAAAATTACCCACTTACTAAAAAGGTCTAAAGCTCTGATTTTTCTAGGACAGTTAGTCATCAGCTCACAGATGACGATAAAAAAGAAGAAGATTTAAAATATTTTTTTGATCTTAAAGTTAATCTCAAGCTCATATCATGACCATTAATTAAAATGGTTTGAATTTGTTGCTTTTTGGCTACATCATTTCTCCTATGTTTAAAATTTCCCACTAACTAAAAAGGTCTAGAGTTCTGATTTTTCTAGAACAGTTAATCCTCAGCTCACAGATGACGATAAAACAAGAAGATTTAAAATATTGTTTTTGATCTTACAGTTAATCTCAAGCTCATATCATGACCGTTAATTAAAATGGTTTGAATTTGTTGTTTTTTGGCTACATCATTTCTCCTATGTTTAAAATTTCCACTAACTAAAAAGGTCTAAAGCTCTGATTTTTCTAGAACAGTTAGTCCTCAGCTCACAGATGACGATAAAAGAAGAAGAGTTAGAATATTGTTTTTGATCTTAAAGTTAATCTCAAGCTCATATCATGACTGTTAATTAAAATGGTTGAATTTGTGGCTTTTTGGCTACATCATTTCTCATATGTTTAAAATTTCCACTGACTAAAAAGGTCTAAAGCTCTGATTTTTCTAGAACAGTTAGTCCTCAGCTCACAGATGACGATAAAATAAGAAGTTTAGAATATTGTTTTTGATCTTAAAGTTAATCTCAAGCTCATATCATGACCATTAATTAAAATGGTCGAATTTGTGGCTTTTTGGCTACATCATTTCTCCTATGTTTAAAATTTCCCACTTACTAAAAAGGTCTAAAACTCTGATTTTCTAGAACAGTTGTCATCAGCTTACATATGACGATAAAAGAAGAAGATTTAAAATATTGTTTTCATCTTACAGTTAATCTCAAGCTCATATCAGGACTATTAATTAAAATGGTTAAATTTGTTGTTTTTTGGCTACATCATTTCTCCTATGTTTAAAATTTCCGACGAACTAAAAAGGTCTAAAACTCTGATTTTTCTAGAACAGTTAGTCCTGTCACAGATGACGATAATCAGTTAGAATATTGTTTTTGATCTTAAAGTTAATCTCAAGCTCATATCATGACCAGTTATTTAAAATGGTTGAATTTGTGGCTTTTTAACTACATCATTTCTCTATATTTAAAATTTCCACTTACTAAAAAGGTCTAAAGCTCTGATTTTTCTAGGACAGTTACTCCTCAGCTTCCAGCTGACGATAAAGAAGAAGATTTAAAATGTTGTTTTTCATCTTACAGTTAATCTCAAGCTCATATCATGACCATTAATTAAAATGGTTTGTTTTTTTGCTTTTTGGCTACATCATTTCTTTTATATTTAAAATTTCCCACTTACTAAAAAGGTCTAGAGCTCTGATTTTTCTAGGACAGTTAGTCCTCAGCTCACAGAAAACGATAAAACAAGAAGATTTAAAATATTGTTTTCCTTTTACAGTTAATCTCAAGCTCATATCATGACTATTAATTAAAATGTTTGAATTTGTGCTTTTTAGCTAATCATTTCTCCTATGTTTAAAATTTCCCACTGACTGAAAAGGTCTAGAGCTCTGATTTTTCTAGAACAGTTAGTCCTCATCTCACAGATGACGATAAAATAAGAAGAGTTAGAAGATTATTTTTGATCTTAAAGTTAATCTCAAGCTCATATCATGACCATTAATTAAAATGTTTGAATTTGTTGATTTTTGACTACATCATTTCTCCTATGTTTAAAATTTCCCACTGACAAAAGAGGTCTAGATCTCTGATTTTTCTAGAACAGTTAGTCCTCAGCTCATAGATGACGATAAAAGAAGAAGATTTAGAATATTTTTTTTGATCTTAAAATTAATCTCAAGCTCATATTATGACCGTTAATTAAACTTGTTGAATTTGTTACTTTTTTGGCTATCATTTCTCCTATGTTTAAAATTTCCCACTAACTAAAAAGGTCTAGAGCTCTGATTTTTCTAGAACAGTTATCCTCAGCTCACAGATGACGATAAAACAAGAAGATTTAAAATATTGTTTTTGATCTTAAAGTTAATCTGTCATATCATGACTATTAATTAAATTGGTTGAATTTGTTGTTTTTTGGCTACATCATTTCTCTTATATTTAAAATTTTCACTAACTAAAAACGTCTAACTAAAAACTCTGTTTTGTCTAGAACAGTTAGTCATCAGCTCACAGATGACGATAAAATAAGAAGAGTTAGAATATTGTTTTTGATCTTAAAGTTAATCTCGAGCTCATATCATGACCATTAATTAAAATGGTTGAATTTGTGGCTTTTTGACTCAATCATTTCTCCTATGTTTAAAATTTCCCACCTACAAAAAAGGTCTAAAACTCTTATTTTTCTGGACAGTTAGTCCTCAGCTCACAGATGACGATAAAATAAGAAGAGTTAGAATGTTGTTTTTGATCTTAAAGTTAATCTCAAGCTCATATCATGACCATTAATTAAAATGGTTAAATTTGTTGCTTTTTGGCTAAATCATTTCTCATATGTTTAAAATTTCCCACTAACTAAAAAGGTCTAAAACTCTGATTTTTCTAGAACAGTTACTCATCAGCTTTCATAGGATGATAAAAGAAGAAGATTTAGAATATTGTTTTTCATCTTTACAGTTAATCTCAAGCTCATATCATGACCATTAATTAAAATCATTAAAATTGTTGTTTTTGGCTACATCATTTCTCCTATATTTAAAATTTCCCACTAACTAAAAGGTCTAAAACTCTGATTTTTCTAGGACAGTTAGTCTTCAGCTCACAGATGACGATAAAAGAAAAAAGTTAGAATATTGTTTTTGATCTTAAAGTTAATCTCAAACTCATATCATGACCGTTAATTAAAAAGGTTTAATTTGTGGCTTTTTGACTCAATGATTTCTCCTATGTTTAAAATTTCCCACTCACTAAAAAGGTCTAAAACTCGGATTTTTCTAGAACAAGTTAATCCTCAGCTCAAAGATGACGATAAATCAGGAAAAGTTAAAATGTTGTTTTTGATCTTAAGTTAATCTCAAACTAATATCATGACGATTAATTAAAATGGTTGAGTTTTGTTGCTTTTTGACTACATCATTTCTCCTATATTTAAAATTTGCCACTTACTAAAAAGGTCTCAAGCTCTGATTTTTCTAGGACAGTTACTCCTCAGCTTCCAGCTGACGATAAAATAAGAAGATTTAAAATGTTGTTTTTCATCTTACAGTTAATTTCAAGCTCATATCATGACCATTAATTTAAATGGTTTAATTTTTCTTTTTTGGCTACATCATTTCTCCTATGTTTAAAATTTCCCACTAATTAAAAAGGTCTAGATCTCTGATATTTTCTTGAACAGTTAGTCCTTAGACAACAGATGACGATAAAAGAAGAAGAATTAGAATATTGTTTTTTGATCTTAAAGTTAATCTCAAGCTTATAACATGACTGTTAATTAAAATGGTTGAATTTGTGGCTTTTTAGCTAAATCATTTCTCATATGTTTAAAATTTCCCACTAACTAAAATGGTCTAGAGCTCTGATTTTCTAGAACAGTTAGTCCTCAGACAACAGATGACGATAAAATAAGAAGATTTAGAAGATTGTTTTTTGATCTTAAAGTTAATCTCAAGCTCATATCATGACCGTTAATTAAAATGGTTGAATTTGTTGCTTTTTGACTACATCATTTCTCCTATATTTAAAAATTTCCCACGTACTAAAAGGTCTAAAGCTCTGATTTTTCTAGGACAGTTACTCCTCAGCTCACAGATGACGATAAAACAAGAAGATTTAAAAGATTGTTTTCCTTTTACAGTTAATCTCAAGCTCATATCAGGACCTATTAATTAAAATGGTTGAATTTGTTTTTTTTAGCTACATCATTTCTCCTATCTTTAAAATTTCCCACTAACTAAAAAGGTCTAAGAGCTCTGATTTTTCTAGAACAGTTAGTCCTCAGCTCACAGATGACGATAAATGAAGAACAGTTAGAACATTGTTTTTGATCTTAAAGTTAATCTCAAGCTCATATCATGACCATTAATTAAAATGGTTGAATTTGTTGCTTTTTGGCAACATCATTTCTCCTATGTTTAAAATTTCCCACTGACTAAAAAGGTCTAGAGCTCTGATTTTTCTAGAACAGTTAGTCCTCAGCTCACAGATGACGATAAAGAAGAAAGAGTTAGAATGTTTGATTTTCATCTTACAGTTAATCTCAAGCTCATATCATGGAATATTAATTAAAAATGGTTGAATTTGTTATATTTAAAATTTTGATCTTAAAGTTTTCTCAAGCTCATATCATGAGGTAGATTAATTTTGAATTTATGGCTTTTTGACTACATCATTTCTCCTATGTTTAAAATTTCCCACTAATTAAAAAGGTATAAAGCTCTGATTTTTCTTGAACAGTTAGTCCTCAGCTCACAGATGACGATAAAAGAAGAAGAGTTAGAATATTGTTTTTAATCTTCAAGTTAATCTCAAGCTCATATCATGACCATTAATTAAAATGGTTGAATTTGTTGCTTTTTGACTACATCATTTCTCCTATATTTAAAATTTCCCACTTACTAAAAAGGTCTAGAGCTCTGATTTTTCTAGAACAAGTTAGTCCTCAGCTCACAGATGACGATAAAAAGAAGAGATTTAGAAGATTGTTTTTTAATCTTAAAGTTAATCTCAAGCTCATATCATGACCATTAATTAAAATGTTGAATTTGGGCTTTTTGACTACATCATTTCTCCTATATTTAAAATTTCCCACTTACTAAAAAGGTCTAGAGCTCTGATTTTTCTAGGACAGTTAGTCCTCAGCTCACAGATGGGGATAAAATAAGAAGATTTAGAATATTGTTTTTGATCTTAAAGTTAATCTCAAGCTCATATCATGACTATTAATTAAAATGGTTGAATTTGTTGCTTTTTGGCTACATCATTTCTCCTATGTTTAAAATTTTCCACTGACTAAAATGGTCTAGAGCTCTGATTTTTCTAGAACAGTTAGTCCTCAGCTCACAGATGACGATAAAATAAGAAAAGTTAGAATATTGCTTTCATTTTACAGTTAATCTCAAGCTCATATCAAGAATATTAATTAAAATGGTTGAATTTGTGGCTTTTTGGCTACATCATTTCTCCTATGTTTAAAATTTCCACTAACTAAAAAGGTCACGAGCTCTGATTTTTCTTGAACAGTTAGTCCTCAGCTCACAGATGACGATAAATGAAAAACAGTTAGAATATTGTTTTTGATCTTAAAGTTAATCTCAAGCTCATATCATGACCGTTAATGAAAATGGTTTAATTTGTTACTTTTTTGGCTAAATCATTTCTCACATGTTTAAAATTTCCCACTAACTAAAAAGGTTCAAAACTCTGATTTTTCTAGAACAGTTAGTCCTCAGCTCACAGATGACGATAAAAGAAAGAAGATTTAGATTATTGTTTTTGATCTTAAAGTTAATCTCAAGCTCATATCATGAACGTTAATTAAAATGATTGAATTTGTGTCTTTTTGACTACATCATTTCCCCTATATTTAAAATTTCCCACTTACTAAAAAGGTCTAGAGCTCTCAGATTTCTAGACAGTTAGTTCTCATCTCACAAATGACGATAAAAAAAAAGATTTAGAATATTGTTTTTCATCTTACAGTTAATCTCAAGCTCATATCATGACCATTAATTAAAATGGTTGAATTCGTTGCCTTTTGGCTACATCATTTCTCCTATATTTAAAATGTCCCACTTACTTAAAAGGTCTAGAGCTCTGATATTTCTAGGACAGTTACTTCTCAGCTTACATAGGATGATAAAAGAAGAAGATTTAGAATATTGTTTTTCATCTTACAGTTAATCTCAAGGTCATATCATGACCATTAATTAAATGATTAAAATTGTTGCTTTTGGCTACATCATTTCTCCTATGTTTAAAATTTCCCACTAACTAAAAGGTCTAAAACTCTGATTTTTCTGGAACAGTTAGTTATCACCTCACAGATGACGATAAAATATGAAGAGTTAGAATATGTTGTTTGATCTTAAAGTTAATCTCAAGCTCATATCATGACCATTTATTAAAATGGTTTAATTTTTTGCTTTTTGGCTACATCATTTCTTTGATATTTAAAATTTCCCACTTACTAAAAAGGTCTGCAGCTCTGATTTTTCTAGGACAGTTAGTCCTCAGAGGACGATAAAACAAGAAGAGTTAAAATATTCGTTTTGATCTTAATGTTAATCTCAAGCTCATATTATGACCATTAATTAAAATGGTCGAATTTGTTGCTTTTGGACTACATTATTTCTCCTATATTTAAAATTTCCCACTTACTGAAAAAAGGTCTAAAGCTCTGATTTTTCTAGGACAGTTAGTCCTCAGCTTCCAGCTGACGATAAAAGAAGAAGATTTAAAATGTTGTTTTTCATCTTACAGTCAATCTCAAGGTCATATCATGACCATTGATTAAAATGGTTGAATTTGTGGCTTTTTGGCTAAATCATTTCTCCTATGTTTAAAATTTCCCAAGAACTAAAAAGGTCTAGAGCTCTGATTTTTCTACAACAGTTAGTCCTGAGCTCACAGATAACGATAAAATAAGAAGAGTTAGAATATTGTTTTTGATCTTAAAGTTAATTTCAAACTCATATCATTACCATTAATTAAAATGATTAAAATTGTTGTTTTTTGGCTACATCATTTCTCCTATGTTTGAAATTTCCCACTTATAAAAAATGGTATAGAGCTGTCCCTTTTCTTGGACAGTTAGTCCACGGTTCACAGATGACGATAAAAAAGAAATTGATATAGAATATCGTTTTTCATCTTACAGTTAATCTCCAGCTCATATCATGACCATTAATTAAACTGGTTGAATTTTTTTGTTTTTGGCTACATCATTTCTCCTATATTTAAAATTTCCCACTTACTAAAAAGGTTCAGAGCTCTGATTTTTCTCGGATAGTTAGTCATCAGCTCACAGAGGACGATAAAACAAGAAGATTTAAAATATTGTTTTTCTTTTTTACAGTTAATCTCAAGCTCATATCATGACTATTAATTAAAATGGGTGGATTTTTTGCTTTTTTGGCGACATGATTTCTCCTATGTTTAAAATTTCCCACTACCTAAAAATGTCTAGAGCTCTTATTTTTCTAGAACAGTTAGTCCTCAGCGTACAGAGGATGATAAAAAGAAAAAGATTTAAAATGTTTTTTTTCATCTTACAGTTAATCTCAAACTCATATCATGACCATTAATTAAAATGGATTATTTTTTTGCTTTTTAACTACATCATTTCTCTGATATTTAAAATTTCCCACTTACTAAAAGATCTAGAGCTCTGATTTTTCTAGGACAGTTAGTCATCAGCTCACAGAAAACGATAAAACAAGAAGATTTAAAATAGTGTTTTCATCTTACAGTTAATCTCAAGCTCATATCATGACGATTGATTAAAATGTTTGAATTTGTTGCCTTTTGGTTACATCATTTCTCCTATATTTGAAATTTCCCACTGACTAAAAAGGCCTAGAACTCTGATTTTTCTAGGACAGTTACTCCTTAGCTTACATAGGATGATAAAAAAAGAAAATTTAGAATATTTTTTTCATCTTGCAGTTAATCTCAAGCTCATATCATGACCCTTAATTAAAATTATTAAAATTGTTGTTTTTTGGCTACATCATTTCTCCAATGTTTGAAATTTCCCACTGACAGAAAAGGTCTAGAGCTCTGATTTTTCTACAACAGTTAGTCCTCACAGATGACGATAATATAAGAAGAGTTAGAATATTGTTTTTCATCTTAAAGTTAATCTCATTCTCATATCATGACCGTTAATTAAAATGGTTGAATTTGTGGCTTTTTGGCTACATCATTTCTCATATGTTTAAAATTTCCCTAACTAAAAAGTCTAGAGCTCTGATTTTTCTAGAACAGTTAGTCCTCAGCTTACAGATGACGATAAAAGAAGAAGAGTTAGAATATTGCTTTCCTTTTACAGTTAATCTCAAGCTGATATCAGGACTCTTAATTAAAATCGTTGAATTTGTTGCTTTTTAGCTCAATCATTTCTCCTATGTTTAAAATTGTCCACTAACTAAAAAGGTCTAGAGCTCTGATTTTTCTAGAACAGTTAGTCCTCAGCTCACAGATGACGATAAAAGAAGAAGAGTTAGAATATTGTTTTTGATCTTAAAGTTAATCTCAAGCTCATATCATGACCATTATTTAAAAATTTGAATTTGTTGCTTTTTGGCTACATCCTTTCTCCTATGTTTACCATTTCCCACTGACTAAAAAGGTCAAAGAGCTCTGATTTTTCTAGAACAGTTAGTCCTCATCTGCCAGCTGACGAGAAAAGAAGGAATATTTAAAATGTTGTTTTTCATCTTACAGTTAATCTCAAGTTCATATCATGACCATTAATTAAAATGGTTAAAATTGTTGTTTTTTGGCCATATCATTTCTCCTATGTTTGAAATTTCCTACTTATTAAAATGGTCTAGAGCTCTGATTTTTCTAGAACGGTTAGTCCTCAGCTCACAGACGACGATAAAAGAAGAACAGTTAGAATATTGTTTTCCTTTTACAGTTAATCTCAAGCAAATATCAGGAATATTAATTAAAATGGTTGAATTTGTTGCTTTTTGACTACATCATTTCTCCTATATTTAAAATTTCGAACTTACTAAAAAGGTCTAGAGCTCTGATTTTTCTAGAACAGTTAGTCCTCAGCTCTTAGATGACGATAAAAGAAGACAAGTTAGAAAATTGTTTTCCTTTTACAGTTAATCTGAAGCAAATATCAGGAATATTAATTAAATTGGTTGAATTTATTGCTTTTTGGCTACATCGTTTCTCCTATGGTTAAAATTTCCCACTAACTAAAAAGGTCTTGAGCTCTGATTTGTCTAGGAGAGTTAGTCCTCAGCTCACAGATGACGATAAAAGAAGAACAGTTAGAATATTGTTTTTGATCTTAAAGTTAATCTCAAGCTCATATCATGACCGTTAATTAAAATGTTTGAATTTGTTGCTTTTTGGCTACATCATTTCTCCTATGTTTAAAATTTCTCACTTACTAAAAAAAGTCTAGAGCTCTGATGTTTCAAGAGCAGTTAGTCCTCAGCTCACAGATGACGATAAAAGAAGAAGAGGTAGAATATTGTTCTGATCTTAAAGTTAATCTCAAACTCATGTCATGACCGTTAATTAAAAAAATTGAATTTATGGCTTTTTGACTACATCATTTTTACTATGTTAAAATTTCCCACTAACTAAAAAGGTCTAAAGCTCTGATTTTTCTAGAACTGTTAATCCTCAGCTCGCAGATGACGTTAAAATAAGAAGAGTTAGAATATTGTTTTTTATCTTAAAGTTAATCTCAAGCTCATATCATGACCATTAATTAAAATGCTAGAATTTGGGGCTTTTTGACTACATCCTTTCTCCTATATTTAGAATTTCCCACTAACTAAAAAGGTCTAGAGCTCTGATTTTTCTAGAACAGTTAGTCCTCAGCTCATAGATGACAATAAAAGAAGAAGAGGTAGAATATTGTTTTGATCTTAAAGTTAATCTCAAGGTCATATCATGACCCTGAATTAAAATGATTAAAATTGCGGTTTTTTGGCTACATCATTTCTCCTATGTTTGAAATTTCCCACTGATTAAAAAGGTCTAGAGCTGTCCCTTTTCTAGGATAGTTAGTCCTCAGTTCACAGGGTTGCATTTTTTGCTTTTTTGGCTACATCATTTCTCCTATATTTAAAATTTCCCACTTACTAAAAAGGTTCAGAGCTTTGATTTTTCTAGGACAGTTAGTCCTCAGCTCACAGATGACGATAAAAGAAGAAGAGGTAGAATATTGTTTTTGATCTTAAAGTTAATCTACATCCTTTCTCCTATGTTTGAAATTTCCCACTTATTAAAAAGGTCTAGAGCTGTCTTTTTCTAGGATAGTTAGTCCTCAGTTCACAGATGACGATAAAAGACATTGATTTAGAATATTGTTTTTGATCTTACAGTTAATCTCAGCTCATGACCATTAATTAAAAGGGTTGAATGCATCATTTCTCCTATATTTAAAATTTCCCACTAACTAAAAAGGTCTAGAGCTCTGATTTTTCTAGAACAGTTAGTCCTCAGCTTATAGATGACAATAAAAGAAGAAGATAGAATTGTTTTTGATCTTAAAGTTAATCTCAAACTCATATCATGACCGTTAATCAAAATGGTTGAATTTGTTACTTTTTGGCTAAATCATTTCTCATATGTTTAAAATTTCCCACAAACTAAACAGGTCTACAACTCTGATTTTTATAAAACAAGTTAGTTCTCAGCTCACAGATGACGATAAAATAAGAAGAGTTAGAATGTTGTTTTTGATCTTAAAGTTAATCTCAAACCTAATATCATGACCATTAATTAAAATGGTTGAATTTGTGGCTTTTTGACTAGATCATTTCTCCTATATTTAAAATTTCCCACGTACTAAAAAAAGGTCTCAAGCTCTGATTTTTCTAGGACAGTTACTCCTCAGCTTCCAGCTGACGATAAAAGAAAAAGATTTAAAATGTTGTTTTTCATCTTACAGTTAATCTCAAGCTCATATCATGACCATTAATTAAAATAGTTGAATTTGTTGCCTTTTGGCTACATCATTTCTCCTGTATTTACAATTTCCCACTTACTAAAAAGGTCTAGGGTTCTGATTGTTCTAGGACCGGTAGTCCACAACTCACAGATGACGATAAAAGAAGAAGATTTAAAATATTGTTTTTCATTTTACAGTTAACCTCAAGCTCATATCAGGACCATTAATTAAAATGGTTGAATTTTTTTGCTTTTTGACTACATTATTTCTCCTATGTTTAAAATTTCCAACTAATTAAAAAGACCTAGAGCACTGATTTTACTCGAACAGTTAGTCCTCAGCTCACAGATGACCATAAAAGAAGAAGAGCTAGAATATTGTTTTTGATCTTTAAAGTTAATCTGAAGTTGATATCATGACCATTAATTAAAATGGTTGAATTTGTGGCCCTTTGATTACATACTTTCTTCGTTTCACAGATGACGATAATAGAGAAAGATTTCAAATATTGTTTTTCATTTTACAGTTAACCTCAAGCTCATATCAGGACCATTAATCAAAATAGTTGAATTTCTTGCTTTTTGGCTACATCATTTCTCCTATGTTTAAACTTTCCCGCTAACTAAAAAGGTCTAGAGCTCTCAGATTTCTAGGACAGTTAGTTCTCATCTCCCAAATGACGATAAAAGTAAAAGATTGAGAAAATTGTATTTCATCTTACAGTTAATCTTAAGCTCATATTATGACCATTAATTAAAATGATTGAATTTGTTGCCTTTTGGCTACATCATTTTTCCTATATTTAAAATTTCCCGCTAACTAAAAAGGTCTAGAGATCTCAGATTTCTAGGACAGTTAGTTCTCATCTCACAAATGACGATAAAAGTAAAAGATTTTGAATATTGTTTTTCATCTTGCAGTTAATCTCATGCTCATATCATGACCATTAATTAAAATGATTAAAATTGTTGTTTTTTGGCTACATCATTTCTCATATGTTTGAAATTTCCCACTTATTAATACGGTCTAGAGCTGTCAGTTTTCTAGGACAGTCAGTCCTCGGTTCACAGATGACGATAAAGGAAAATAATTAGATTATTGTTTTTCATCTTACAGTTAATCTCCAGCTCATATCATGACCATTAATTAAAATGTTTCAATTGTTTGCTTTTTGGCTACATCATTTCTCTTATCTTTAAAATTTCCCACTAAATTAAAAAGGTCTAGAGCTCTGATTGTTGTAGAACAGTTAGTCCTCATTCACAGGTGACGATAAAAGAAGAAGAGTTAGAATATTGTTTTTGATCTTAAAGTTAATCTCAAGCTCATATCATTTCTCCTATGTTTGAAATTTCCCACTAACAAAAAAAGTCTAGAGCTCTGATTGTTCTAGGACAGGTAGTCCACAACTCACAGAGGACGATGAAAGAAGAAGATTTAAAATATTGTTTTTCATTTGACAGTTAACCTCAAGCTCATATCAGGACCATTAATTAAAATCGGTTAAAACCGCTCCAAAGCAGTCAAAAGCGTTGAAACTGGTTACAAGCAGTTCAAAGCAATTGAAACCGATTGAAACCGGTTAAAAGTGGTTTAAAGCTGTTCAAAGCGGTTACAACCGGTTGAAAACGGTTCAAAGCGGTTCAAAGCGGTTCGAAGCGGTTGAAACCGGTTTGAAGCGCTTAAAAGCGATTAAAAGCGGTTACAAGCTGTTCAAAAGCGTTTAAAAGCGGTTTAAAGTGGCTATAAGCGGTTGAAACAGGTTTAAAGTGATTAAAATCGTTTAAAAAGACGTAAAATTCTATAGGAAGAGATAGGAAGACGTAGAAAACGGAAGCGGAAAAAATTTGGTTGAAAGCGGTTGAAAGTATTTTAAAGCGATTAAAAGCGGTTAAAAACGCATCAAAGCCGCGGTTGAAAACCGTTTCGGATTAAAGCCGCTACAAGCTGTTGAAAACGGCTAAAAGCGGTTTAAAGCCGTTAAAAGCGTTTAAAACCTGTTAAAAGTGGTTCAAACAGGTTAAAAGTGGTTTAAAGCGGTTAAAAGCAGTTAAAACCGGTTCAATGCTGTTTACAGGGTTTCAAAGCGGTTCTAACCGGTTTGAAGGGGTTCAAAGCGATTCAAAAGAGTTTCAAAGCGGGTTACAGCGGTTATAAACGGTTTAAAGCGGTTAAAAGCGGTTCAAAGCGGTAGAAAACGGTTAAAACCAGTTCAAAGCTGTTCAAAGCGGTTCAAAGTGGTTGAAACCGGTTCAAAGCGGTTCAAAGTGGTTGAAAGCGGTAAAAAGCGGTTACAAACGATTAAAACCGGTTCAAAGCGGTCAAAATCGATTCAAAGCTGTTGAAACCGATTCAAAGCGGTTAAAAACGGTTAAAGCGGTTACAAGCGATTCAAAAGCGTTTAAAGCAGTTTAAAGCGGTAACAAGCGGTATAAAGCGGTTAAAAGCGGTTAAAACCGGTAAAAGGCGGCTAAAAGCAGCTAAAACCGGTAAAAAAGCGGCTACTGGCGGTTAAAAGCGGTTCAAAACGGTTGAAACCGGTTTTAAAGGGGTTAAAAGCGTTTCAAAAGCTGTAAAAAGTGGTAGGAAGAGATAGGAAGAGGTAGAAAGCGGAAGGGAAAACAATTGGTTAAAAGTGGTTAAAAGCGGTGAACTAGACCATGTGTTTATGGATTTGTAGACAGAAGAGAAGACCAAAGATAAACAAAAAGACCAAAGACAAGAAGAGAATATCAAAGAAATGAAAAGAAGACCAAAAAAAAACCAGACAAAAAGACAAAACAGAACACCAAAGAGAAAAACAAGACCAAAGATAAAAAACAAGACCAAAGACAAAAAACAAGACCAAGGACAAAAAAGACCAAAGACAAAAAAAGAAGACCAAAAACGAACAGGAAAAGCAGACATAAAAGAAGATCGAATACAGGAAAGAAGACAAAATACAAGAAAAAGACCAATGACAAAAAAGAAGAACAAAGACAAGAAGAGAAGACAAAATACAAGGAAAAAGACCAAAGACAAGAAACGAAGACCAAAGACAAGAAGAGAAAATCAAACACAGCAAAAAGAAGACCAAAGACAAAAAAGAAGACCAAAGGCAAAAAAGACCAAAGACAAAAAACAAGATCAAAGACATAAAAACAAGATCAAAGATAAGAAAAGAAGACCAAGGACAAGAAAAGGTAGAAAGAGGTAAAAGAGGTAGAAAAGGTTCAGGGCGGTTCAAAGCGATTCAAAACGGTTGAAACCGGTTCAAAGCGGTTCAAAGCTTTTCAAAGCGGTTCAAAGCGGTTGAAACCGGTTCAAAGCTGTTCAATGCGGTTCAAAGCGGTTCAAACCGGTTCAAAGCGTTGAAAAGGGTTAAAAGCGGTTCAAAGCGTTAAAACCTGTTAAAACCGGTTGGAAGCGGTTCAAAGCGGTTCAAAGCGGTTCAAAGCGGTGGAAACCGATTGAAAGGGGTTCGGCGCGGTTCAAAGGCGTTAATAGCGGCTTAAAGCGGCTATAAGCGATTTAAAGCGGTTAATAGGGGTTAAAAGTGGTTCAAAAGCGGTTCAAAAGCGGTTAAAAGCGGTTAAAAGCGGTTAAAAGTTGCGTAAAAACGGTTGAAACGGGTTTCAAGCGGTTAAAAGCGGTTACAAGTGGTTGAAACCGGTTAAAGTGGATAAAACCGGTTCAAAGCGGTTCAAAGCGGTTGAAAGCAGTTGAAACCGGTTGAAAGCGGTTCAAGGCGGTTCAAAGCGGTTAAAAACGGTTGAAACCGGTTTAAAGCGGTTGAAACAGTTTCGAAGTGGTTTCAAGCGAGTAAATGCGGTTAAAACCGGTTCAAATCGGTTCAAAGCAGTTGCAACAGGTTGTAACCGTTGTAACCGTTTTAAAGCGGTTACAAGCGATTCAAAGGCGGTTCAAAGCGGTTCAAATCGGTTTAAACCGGTTCAAAGTGTTGAAACCGGTTAAAAATGGTTTAAAGCGGTCAAAAGCGGTTAAAACCGGTTCAAAGCGGTTCAAAGCGGTTCGAAGCGTTTGAAACCGGTTGAAGGAGGTTCAACGCGGTTCAAACGCGTTCAAATCGGCTTAAAACGGTTATAAGCTGTTTAAAGTGGTTTAAAGCGGTTAAAACGGTTCAAAGCGGTTGAAACCGGTTAAAATTTGTATAAAGTGGTTACAAGTGGTTCAAACCGGTTCAAAGCGGTTCAAAGCGGTACAAAACGGTTGAAACCGGTTTAAAGCGGTTAAAAGCGGTTACAAGCGGTTGAAACCCGTTAAAATTGTTTAAAGCGGTTAACAGCGGTTAAAACCGGCTCAAAGCGGTCCAAAGCGGTTCAAAGCGGTCGAAACCGGTTCAAAGCGGTTAAAAGCGTTTAAAAGCGGTTACAAGCGATTCAAAGGCGGTTCAAAGCGGTTAAAAATGGTTGAAACCGATTACAAGCGGTTGAAACAGTTTCGACGTGGTTTCAAGCGAGTAAATGCGGTTAAAATCGGTTCAAATCGGTTCAAAGCAGTTGCAACATGTTGTAACCGTTGTAACCGTTTTAAAGCGGTTCAAAGCGGTTGAAACCTGTTTAAAGCTGTTAAAAGCGGTTAAAAGCGGTTACAAGCGGCTAAAAGTGCGTTGAAAACCGGTTCAAAGCGGTTAAAACCGGTTCAAAGCGGTTCAAAGCGTTCTAAAGCGGTTGCAATCGGTTAAAAGTGGTGTCAAGCGGTTAAAAGCGGTTAAAACCGGTTCAGCATTTCAAAGCGGTTCAAAATGGTTGAAACCGGTTTCAAGCGGTAAAAAAGCGCTTAAAAGCGGTTACAAGTGGTTGAAACCGGTTAAAAGTGGTTTAAAGCGGTCAAAAGTGGTTAAAACCGGTTCAAAGTTGTTCAAGGGTTCAAAGCAGTTGAAACCGGTTAAAAGTGTTTGAAAGCGGTTTAAAGCGGTTACAAGAGGTTTCAACCTGGCTAAAAGTGGTTTAAAGCGTCTACAAGCTGTAAAAACCGGCAAAAAGCGGCTACTGGCAGTTAAAAAGCGGTTGAAACCGATTTAAAGTGGTTAAAAGCATTTAAAAAAAAGTAAACAGCTATAGGAAGAGGTAGGAAGACGTAGAAAGCTTTAGAAAGCGAAAGCGGAAAAAAATTGGCTGAAAGCGGTTAAAAGCGGTTCAAAAGAGTTTAATGGCGGCTTAAAGCCGTTACAAGTGGATGAAAGCGGTTGAAAGTGGTTTGAAACCGTTAAAAGCGGTTAAAACCGGCTAAAATTGGTTCATACAGTTTAAAAGTGGTTTAAAGCGGTTCAAAGCAGTTAAAACCGGTTCGAAGCGGTTCAAAGCGGTTCAAAGCAGTTCTAACCGGTTTTAGGGGGTTCAAAGCGGTTTAAAAGCGTTTTCGAAGCGAGTTAAAGCGGATAAAGCGGTTTAAAGCTGTTAAAAGCCGTTAAAAGCGGTACCAAGCGATTAAAACCAGTTGATAGCGGTTCAAAACCGTTCAAAGCCGTTCAAAGTGGCTCAAAGCGGTTGAAACCGGTTCAAAGTGGTTCAAAGCGGTTCAAAGCGGTTGAAACCAGTTCAAAAGAGATTTAAAGCGGTTCAGCGGTTCAAAACGGTTCGAAACGTTGAAACCGGTTAAACGTGGTCTAAAGCGGTTAAAAGCGGTTTAAACCGGTTCCAAGCGGTTCAAAGCGGTTCCAAGCGGTACAAAGCGGTTCAAAGCGGTTGAAGCCGGTTTAAAGGGGTTCAACCCGGTTCGAACGTTTAAAAGCGGTTTAAAGCTGTTATAATCCGTTGCAAGCAGCTAAAAGCGGTTAAAAGCGATTTATAGCGGTTACAAACGGTTCAAAGCGGTTCAAAACGGTTGAAAGCGGTTGAAACCGGTGAAAAAAGGTGTAAGGCGGTTAAAAGCGGTTACAACCGGTTACAAGCGGTTATAACTGGTTCAAAGCGGTTGAAACCGGTTCAAAGCGGCTAAAAGCTGTTACAAGCGATTCAAAAGCGTTCAAAGCGTTTGAACCCTTTTGAGCCGGTTTAAACCGCTTTGAACCGGTTTGAACCGCTTTGAAATAGTTTGAACCGCTTTGAAACGCTTTGAACCGCTTTGAACCGCTTTGAACCGGTTTCAACCGCTTTTAACCACTTTCAACCGCTTTCAAACGCTTATAACGGCTTTAACCCGCTTTTAACCGGTTTGGGCCGGTTTGAACCGCTTTGAACCGGTTTAAACTGCTTTGAACTGCTTGAAACCGCTTTGAACTGGTTTTAACCACTTTTAACCGCTTTAAACCACTTCTAACCGGTATGAAGCGGTTTGAACCACTTTGAACCGGTTTAATCCGGTTTCAACTGGTTTGAACCGATTTGAACCGCTTTTAGCCGGTTTTAACCGCTTTCAACTGCTTTAACCCGCTTTTAAACACTTTTGAACCCATTAAAACCGGTTTGATCCGTTTTGAACCGCTTGAAACCGATTTGACCCGGTTTCAACCGCTTTTAACTGCTTTAAACCACTTTCAACCGATTTGAACCACGTTGAACCACTTTTGAACCGCTTTAAACCACTTTGAACCGGTTTCAACCACTTTGAACCGATTTGAACCGGTTTCAACCGCTTTGAACCGCTTTGAACCGTTTTTAACTGCTTTTAGCCTCTTTCAACCGCTTTTAACCGCTTTTACCTATTTTAACCCCTTTTTACCGCTTTTCACCTCTTTCTACCTTTGCTTGACCTTGGTCTTTTATTCTTGTCTTTGGTCTTGTTTTTTGTCTTTGGTCTTCTTGTTTGTCTTTGAGGCTATGGTAGGCTGCGAAAGGCTGCGATAGGCAGCGATAGGCTGCGAAAGGCTCCGATAAAGAGCGATAGGCTGCGATAAAGAGCGATAAAGAGCGATAAAGAGAGACAGAAAGCGATAAAGAGCGCTAAAGACCGCTAAAGAGCAATAAAGGGCGATAAAGAGCGATAAAAAGCGATTAAGAGCGATAAAGAGCGATAACGAGCGAAAAAGAGCGATAAAGAGCGATAACGAGCGATAAAGAGCGATAAAGAGCGAAAGAGAGCGATACAGAGCGATAAAGAGCGATAACGAGCGATAAAGAGCGATAAAGCGCGATAAAGAGCGATAAAGAGCGATAGAGAGCGATAAATAGCGATAGGCTGCGATAGGCTGCGATAGGCTGCGATAGGCTGCAATTGCGATAGGCTGCGATAGGCTGCGATAGGCTGCGATAGGCTGCGATAGGCTGCGAGAGGCAGCGATAGGCAGCGATAGGCTGCGAAAGGCTCCGATAAAGAGCGATATGCTGCGATAAAGAGCGAAAAAGAGCAATAAAGAGAAATAAAAAGCGATAAAGAGCAATAAAGAGCGATAAAGAGCAATAAAGAGCGTTAAAGAGCGATAAAGAGTGACAAAGTGATAAAAAGCGATCAAGAGCGATAAAGAGCGATAAAGAACCATAAAGAGCGATAAAGAGCGATAAAGAGCGATAAACAACGATAAAGAGCGATAAAGAGCGATAAAGAGCGATAAAGAGCGATAAAGAGCGATAAAGAGCGATAAAGAGCGATAAATAGCGATAAAAAGCGATAAAAAGCGATAAAGAGCGATAAAGAGCGATAAAAAGCTATAAAGAGCGATTAAGAGCGATAAAGAGCGATAAAGAGCGATGAAAAGTGATAAAGAGCGATACAGAGCGATACAGAGCGATAAACAGCGATAGGCTGCGATACGCTCGGATAGGCTGCGATAGGCTGCGATAGGCTGCGATAGGCTGCGATAGGCTGCGATTGGCTGCGATAAAGAGCAATAAAGAGCGATAAAGTGCGATAAAGAGCGATAAAGAGCGATAAAGAGCGATAAAGAGCGATAAAGAGCGATAAAGAGCGATAGGCTGCGATAAAGAGAGATGAAAAGCAATAAAGAGCGATAAAGAGCGATAAAGTGCGATAAAGACCGATAAAGAGCGATAAAGAGCGATACAGAGCGATAAACAGCGATAGGCTGCGATAGGCTGCGATAGGCTGTGATAGGCTGCGATGGCTGCGATAGGCTGCGATAGGCTGCGATAGGCTGCGATAGGCGATAGGCTGCAATAAAGAGCAATAGAGTGCGATAAAGAGCGATAAAGAGCCATAAAGAGCGATAAAGAGCGATAAAGAGCGATAGGCTGTGATAAAGAGCGATAAAGAGAGATAAAAAGCGATAAAAGCGATAAAGAGTGATAAAGAGCGATAAAGAGCGATAAAGAGTGATAAAGAGCGATAAAGAGCGATAAAGAGCGATACAAAGGGATAAAGAGCGATAAAAAAGCGATAAAAATCGATAAAAAGCGATAAAGATCGATAGAGCGATAAAGAGCGATAAAGAGCGATAGAGAGCGATAGGTAGTGATAGGCTGCGAAAGGCTCAGATAAAGAGCGGTAGGCTGCGATAAAGAGCGATAAAGAGCGATAAAGAGCGATAAAGAGAAATAAAGAGCGATAAAGAGCGATAAAGAGCGATAAAGAGCGATAGGCTGCGATAAAGAGCGATAAAGAGCGATAAAGAGCGATAAAGAGCGATATAAGAGCGATAAAGAGCGATAAAGAGCGATAAAGAACGATAAAGAGCGATAAAGAGCGATAAAGAGCGATAAAGAGCGATAAAGAGCGATAAAGAGCGATAAAGAGCGATAAAGAGCGATAAAGAGCGATAAAGAGCGATAAAGAGCGATACAGAGCGATAAAGAGCGATAAAGAGCGATAAAGAGCGATAAAGAGCGATAAAGAGCGATACAGAGCGATAAAGAGCGATAAAGAGCGATAAAGAGCGATAAAAAGCGATAAAGAGCGATAAAGAACGATAAAGAGCAATAAAGAGCGATAAAGAGCGATAAAGAGCGATACAGAGCGATAAACAGCGATAAAGATACGCTCGGATAGGCTGCGATAGGATAAAGAGCGATAAAGAGCGATAAAGAGCGATAAAGAGCGATAAAGAGCGATAAAGCAGCGATAAAGAGCGATAAAGAGCGATAAAGAGCGATAAAGAGCGATAAAGAGCGATAAAGAGCGATAAAGAGCGATAAAAAGCGATAAAGAGCGATAAAGAGCGATAAAAAGCGATAAAGAGTGATAAAGAGCGATAAAGAGCGATAAAGAGCGATAAAGAGCGATAAAGAGCGATAAAGAGCGATAAAGAGCGATAAAAGCGATAAAGAGCGATAAAGAGCGATAAAGAGCGATAAAGCGATAGCTGCGATAGGAGCGATAGGCTGCGATAGGCTGCGATAGGCTAAAGAGCGATAGGCTGCGATAAAGAGCGATAGGCGATAAAGCGATAGGCTGCGATAAGGAGCGATAGGCTGCGATAAAGAGCGATAGAGTGCGATAAAGAGCGATAAAGAGCGATAAAGAGCGATAAAGAGCGATAAAGAGCGATAAAGAGCGATAAAAGAGCGATAAAGAGTGATAAAGAACGATAAAAAGAGATAAAGCGATAAAGAGCGATAAAGAGCGATAAAGAGCGATAAAGAGCGATAAAGAGCGATAAAGAGCGATAAAGAGCGATAAAGAGCGATAAAGAGCGATACAGAGCGATAAAGAGCGATAAAGAGCGATAAAGAGCGATAAGAGCGATAAAGAGCTGATAAAGAGCGATAAATAGCGATAAAGAGCGATAAAGAGCGATAAAGAGGCTGCGATAGGAGCGATAAAGAGCGATAAAGAGCGATAAAGAGCGATAAAGAGCGAGCGAAAGAGCGATAAAGAGCGATAAAGAGCGATAAAGAGCGATAAAGAGCGATAAAGAGCGATAGGGAACGATAGGGAGCGATAGGGAGCGATAGGAAGCTGTATGTAGAAAGCGATAAAGAGTGGTTAAAAGCGGATAAAAATGGATGGAAGCTGTAGGAAGCTGTATAAAAGCGGTAGGAAACTGTAGGAAGCTGTATAAAAGTATAAAAGCGGTTCGAAACGGTTCGAAACGGTTCGAAACGCTTTGAAACGGTTCGAAATGGTTCGAAGCGGTTCGAAGCGTTGAAAGCGGTCTAAGGCGGTCTAGAGCGATAGGCAGCGATAGGAGCGAGCGATAGGGAGCAATAGGGAGCGATAGGGAGCGATAGCCATAAGAGCCATAGACAGCCATAGGCAGCCATAGGCAGCCATAGGCAGCGATAGGCAGCGATAGGAGCGATAGGCAGCGATAGGCTGCGATAGCGATAAAGGCGATAAAGAGCGATAGGCGGCGATAAAGAGCGGTAGGCTGCGATAAAGAGCGATAGGCAGCGATAGGCTGCGATAGGCTGCGATAGGCAGCAATAGCCAGCGAAAGGCTCCGGTAAAGAACGATAGGCTGCGATAAAGAACGATAAAGAGCGATAAAGAGCGATAAAGAGCGATAAAGAGCGATAAAGAGCGATCAAGAGCGATAGGCTCCGATAAAGAGCCATAAGCAGCGGTTATCCGACGGTAGGAAGCGTTAGGAAGTGATAAAAAGCTGTATCTAGAAAGCGGTAAAGAGTGGTTAAACGCGGATTAAAAAGCTGGAGGAAGCTGTATAAAAGCGGTAGGAAACTGTAGCAAGCTGTATAAAAGCGGTAGAAAGCGGTTTATAAGCGGTTAGAAGCGGTTAGAAGCGGTTACAAGCCGTAAAAATGGATTAGAAGGGGTTAGAAGGTTAGAAGGGTTAGAAGGGGTTAGAAGGCGTTAAAAGGCGTTAGAATGGGGTATAAGCGGTTCGAAACGGTTCGAAACGGTTCGAAACGGTTCGAAACGGTTCGAAGCGGTTCGAAGCGGTTGAAAGCGGTCTAAGGCGGTCTAGAGCGATAGGCAGCGATAGGCTGCGATAGGCTGCGATAGGCTGCGATAGGCTGCGATACGCAGCGATAGGCTGCGAAAGGCTCCGAAGAGCGAAAGAGCGATATGCTGCGATAAAGAGCGATAGGCTGCGATAAAGAGCGATAAAGAGCGATAAAGAGCGATAAAGAGCGATAAAGAGCGATAAAGAGCGATAAAGAGCGATAAAGAGCGATAAAGAGCGATAAAGAGCGATAAAGAGCGATAAAGAGCGATAAAGAGCGATAAAGAGCGATAAAGAGCGATAAAAAGCGATAAAGAGCGATAAAGAGCGATAAAGAGCGATAAAGAGCGATAAAGAGCGATAGGCTCCGATAAAGAGCCATTAGCAGCGGTTATCCGACGGTAGGAAGCGTAAAGAAGTGATAAAAAGCTGATCTAGAAAGCGATAAAGAGTGGTTAAACGCGGATAAAAAAAGCTGTAGGAAGCTGTATAAAAGCGGTAGGAAACTGTAGGAAGCTGTATAAAAGCGATAGGAAGCGGTTTATAAGCGGTTAGAAGCGGTTAGAATCGGTTACAAGCGATAAAAATGGATTAGAAGGGTTAAAGAGGGTTAAAGGGGTTAGAAGAGCGATAGAAGAGCGATAGAATGAGGTATAAGCGGCGAAACGGTTCGAAACGGATCGAAACGGTTCGAAACGGTTCGAGACGGTTCGAAACGGTTCGAAACGGTAAAGAGCGATAAAGAGTTGAAAGAGTTCTAAGGCGATAAAGAGCGATAGGAGCGATAGGCTGCGATAGGCGAAATAGAGCTGATAAAGAGCGATAAAGAGCGATAAAGAGCGATAAAGAGCGATAAAGAGCGATATGCTGCGATAAAGAGCGATAGGCTGCGATAAAGAGCGATAAAGAGCGATAAGAGCGATAAAGAGCGATAAAGAGCGATAAAGAGCGATAAAGAGCGATAAAGAGCGATAAAGAGCGATAAAGAGCGATAAAGAGCGACCAAGAGCGATAAAGAGCGATAAAGAGCGATAAAGTGCGATAAAGAGCGATAAAGAGCGATAAAGAGCGATAAAGAGCGATAAAGAGCGATAAAGAGCGATAAAGAGCGATAAAGAGCGATAAAGAGCGATAAAGAGCGATAAAGAGCGATAAATAGCGATAGGCTGCGATAGGCTGCGATAGGCTGCGATAGGCTGCGATAAGGCAGCGATAGGCTGCGAAGGGCTCCGATAAAGAGCGATAGGCTGCGATAAAGAGCGATAAAGAGCGATAAAGAGCGATAAAAGCGATAAAGAGCGATAAAAGAGCGATAAAGAGCGATAAAGAGCGATAAAGAGCGATAAAGAGCGATAAAGAGCGATAAAGAGCGATAAAGAGCGATAAAGAGCGATAAAGAGAGCGATAAATAGCGATAGGCTGCGATAGGAGCGATAGGAGCGATAGGCTGCGATTGCGATAGAAAGCGATAAAGATTAGGCTGCGATAGGCTGCGATAGGCAGCGATAGGCAGCGATAGGCTGATAAAGAGCGATAAAGAGCGATAGGCTGCGATAAAGAGCGATAAAGAGCGATAAAGAGCGATAAAGAGCGATAAAGAGCGATAAAGAGCGATAAAGAGCGATAGGGAGCGATAGGAAGCGATAAGGAGCGATAGGAAGCGATAAAGAGCGATAAAGAGCGATAAAGAGCGATAAAGAGCGATAAAGAGCGATAAAGAGCGATAAAGAGCGATAAAGAGCGATAAAGAGCGATAAAGAGTGATAAAGAGCTGATAAAGAGCGATGCGATAGGAGCGATAGGCTGCGATAGGCTGCGATAGGCTGCGATAGGAGCGATAGGCAGCGATAGGCTGCGAAGAGGCTTCGATAAAGAGTGATAGGCTGCGATAAACAGCGATAAAGAGCGATAAAAGCGAGACAAAAAGCGATAAAGAGCGATAAAGAGCGATAAAGAGCGATAAAGAGCGATAAAGGGCGATAAAGAGCGATAAAGAGCGATAAAGAGCGATAAAGAGCGATAAAGAGCGATAAAGAGCGATAAAGAGCGATAAAGAGCGATAAAGAGCGATAAAGAGCGATAAAAGCGATAAAGAGCGATAAAGAGCGATAAAGAGCGATAAAGAGCGATAAAGAGCGATAAAGAGCGATAAAGAGCGATAAAGAGCGATAAAGAGAGCGATAAAGAGCGAAAAGAGCGATAAGGAGCGATAAAGAGCGATAAAAAGCGATAAAGAGCGATACAGAGCGATAAATAGCGATAGGCTGCGATAGGCTGCGATAGGCTGCGATAGGCTGCGATAGGCTGCGATACGCAGCGATAGGCTGCGATAAAAGCGATAAAGAGCGATAAAGAGCGATATGCTGCGATAAAGAGCGATAGGCTGCGATAAAGAGCGATAAAGAGCGATAAAGAGCGATAAAGAGCGATAAAGAGCGATAAAGAGCGATAAAGAGCGATAAAGAGCGATAAAGAGCGATAAAAAGCGATAAAGAGCGATAAAGAGCGATAAAGAGCGATAAAGAGCGATAAAGAGCGATAAAGAGCGATAAAGAGCGATAAAGAGCGATAAAGAGCGATAAAGAGCGATAAAGAGCGATAAAGAGCGATAAAGAGCGATAAAGAGCGATAAAGAGCGATAGGCTGCGATAGGCTGCGATAGGCTGCGATAGGCTGCGATAGGCTGCGATAGGCAGCGATAGGCTGCGATAGGCTGCGATAAAAAGCGATAGGCTGCGATAAAGAGCGATAAAGAGCGATAAAGAGCGATAAAAAGCGATAAAGAGCGATAAAGAGCGATAAAGAGCGATAAAGAGCGATAAAGAGCGATAAAGAGCGATAAAGAGCGATAAAGAGCGATAGAGATAAGCGATAAAGAGCGATAAAGAGCGATAAAGAGCGATAAAGAGCGATAAAGAGCGATAAAGAGCGATAAAGAGCGATAAAGAGCGATAAAGAGCGATAAAGAGCGATAAAGAGCGATAAAGAGCGATAAGAGCGATAAAGAGCGATAAAGAGCGATAAAGAGCGATAGGCTGCGATAAGGCTGCGATAGGTTGCGATAAAGATTGCGATAGGAGCGATAAACTGCGATAGGCTGCGAGGCTGCGATAAAGAGCGATAGGCTGCGATAAAGAGCGATAAAGAGCGATAAAAGAGCGATAAAGAGCGATAAAGAGCGATAAAGAGCGATAAAGAGCGATAAAGAGCGATAAAGAGCGATAAAGAGCGATAAAGAGCGATAAAGAGCGATAAAGAGCGATAAAGAGCGATAAAGAGCGATAAAGAGCGATAAAGAGCGATAGGAGCGATAAAGATAAAGAGCGATAAAGAGCGATAAAGAGCGATAAAGAGCGATAAAGAGCGATAAAGAGCGATAAAGAGCGATAAAGAGCGATAAGAGCGATAAAGAGCGATAAAGAGCGATAGGCTGCGATAGAGCGATAAAGAGCGATAAAGAGCGATAAAGAGCGATAAAGAGCGATAAAGAGCGATAAAGAGCGATAAAGAAGCGAT
Source organism: Doris montereyensis (assembly GCA_037039925.1). Lineage (NCBI taxonomy): Eukaryota > Metazoa > Mollusca > Gastropoda > Nudibranchia > Dorididae > Doris > Doris montereyensis. Next base: position 45,556 of record JAXRKP010002355.1, read on the forward strand.
AAAGAGCGATAGGAGCGATAAAGAGCGAAAGAGCGATAAAAAGCGATAAAGAGCGATAGGAGCGATAAAGCTGCGATAAAGAGCGATAAAGAGCGATAAAGAGCGATAAAGAGCGAAAGAGCGATAAAGAGCGATAAAGAGCGATAAAGAGCGATAAAGAGCGATAGCGATAAAGAGCGATAAAGAGCGATAAAGAGCGATAAAGAGCGATAAAGAGCGATAAAGAGCGATAAAGAGCGATAAAGAGCGATAAAGAGCGATAAAGAGCGATAAAGAGCGATAAAGAGCGATAAAGAGCGATACAGAGCGATAAATAGCGATAAAAGCGATAGGCTGCGGATAAAAATGCGATAGGCTGCGATAGGGTGCGATAGGCTGCGATAAGCTGCGATAGGCTGCGAGCGAAAGGCTGCGATAAAGAGCGACAAAAGCGATAAAGAGCAGATAAAGAGCGATAAAGAGCGATAAAGAGCGATAAAGAGCGATAAAGAGCGATAAAGAGCGATAAAGAGCGATAAAGAGCGATAAAGAGCGATAAAGAGCGATAAAGAGCGAATAAAGAGCGATAAAGAGCGATAAAGAGCGATAAAGAGCGATAAAGAGCGATAAAGAGCGATAAAGATGATAAAGAGCGATAAAGAGCGATAAAGAGCGATAACGGAGCGATGCGAAGAGCGATAAAGAGCGATAAAGAGCGATAGGAGCGAAGGGCTGCGATAAAGAGCGATAAAGAGCGATAAAAGCGAGCGAGCGAAAGAGCGATAAAGAGCGATAAAGAGCGATAAAGAGCGATAAAGAGCGATAAAGAGCGATAAAGAGCGATAAAGAGCGATAAAGAGCGATAAAGAGCGATAAAGAGCTGATAAAGAGCGATAAAGAGCGATAAAGAGCGATAAAGCAGCGATAAGGAGCGATAAAGAGCGATAAAGAGCGATAAAGAGCGATAAAGAGCGATAAAGAGCGATAAAGAGCGATAAAGAGCGATAAAGAGCGATAAAGAGCGATAAAGAGCGATAAAGAGCGATAAAGAGCGATAAAGAGCGATAAAGAGCGATAAAGAGCGATAAAGAGCGATAAAGAGCGATAAAGAGCGATAAAGAGCGATAAAGAGCGATAAAGAGCGATAAAGAGCGATAAAGAGCGATAAAGAGCGATAAAGAGCGATAAGAGCGATAAACAGCGATAGGCTGCGATAGGCTGCGATAGGCTGCGATAGGCTGCGATAGGCTGCGATAGGCAGCGATAGGCTGCGATAGGAGCGATAAAGCAGCGATAGGCTGCGATAAAGAGCGATAAAGAGCGATAAAGAGCGATAAAGAGCGATAAAGAGCGATAAAGAGCGATAAAGAGCGATAAAGAGCGATAAAGAGCGATAAAGAGCGATAAAGAGCGATAAAGAGCGATAAAGAGCGATAAAGAGCGATAAAGAGCGATAAAGAGCGATAAAGAGCGATAAAGAGCGATAAAGAGCGATAAAGAGCGATAAAGAGCGATAAAGAGCGATAAAGAGCGATAAAGAGCGATAAACGATAGGGAGTGATAGGAAGCGATAGGAGCGATAAAGGCTGCGATTGCGATAGGTTGCGATAGGAGCGATAGGCTGCGATAAAGAGCGATAAAGAGCGATAAAGAGCGATAAAGAGCGATAAAAAACGATAAAGAGCGATAAAGAGCGATAAAGAGCGATAAAGAGCGATAAAGAGCGATAAAGAGCGATAAAGAGCGGATAAAGAGCGATAAAGAGCGATAGGAGCGATAAAGAGCGATAAAGAGCGATAAAGAGCGATAAAGAGCGATAAAGAGCGATAAAGAGTGATAAAGAGCGATAAAGAGCGATAAAGAGCGATAAAGAGCGATAAGGAGCGATAGGCTGCGATAGGCAGCGGTAGGAGCGATAAAGAGCGATAAGAGCGATAGAGAGCGATAAAGAGCGATAAAGAGCGATAAAGAGCGATAAAGAGCGATAAAGAGCGATAAAGAGCGATAAAGAGCGATAAAGAGCGATAAAGAGCGATAAAGAGCGATAGGCTGATAAAGAGCGATAAAGAGCGATAAAGAGCGATAAAGAGCGATAAAGAGCGATAAAGAGCGATAAAGAGCGATAAAGAGCGATAAGGAGCGATAGTTCGAGAGCGATAAAGAAGTGATAAAGAGCGATGAAAGAGCGATACAGAGCGATAAAGAGCGATAGAAAGCTGGATAGGCTGCGATAGGATGCGATAGGCTGCGATAGGCTGCGATAAAAGCGATAGGTTGCGATAAAAGAGGCGATAAAGCGATAGGCTGCGATAAAGAGCGATAAAGAGCGATAAAGAGCTAAAGAGCGATAAAGAGCGATAAAAAGCGATAAAGAGCGATAAAGAGCGATAAAGAGCGATAAAGAGCGATAAAGAGCGATAAAGAGCGATAAAGAGCGATAAAGAGCGAATAAAGAGCGATAAAGAAGCGATAAAGAGCGATAAAGAGCGATTGATAAAGAGCGATAAAGAGCGAGAAAAGCGATAAAGAGCGATAAAGAGCGATAAAGAGCGATAAAGAGCGATAAAGAGCGATAAAGAGCGATAAAGAGCGATAAAGAGCGATAAAGAGCGATACAGAGCGATAAACAGCGATAAAGGCTGCGATAAGGCTGCGATAAAGAGCGATGAAGAGCGATAAAGAGCGATAAAGAGCGATAAACGTTCAGGAGCGATAGGCAGCGATATAGCTGCGATAGGCTGCGATAGAGCGATAAAGAGCGATAGGCAGCGATAAAAGCGATAAAGAGCGATAAAGAGCGATAGGCTGCGATAAAGAGCGATAAAGAGCGATAAAGATAAAGTTAAAGAGCGATAAAGAGCGATAAAGAGCGATAAAGAGCGATAAAGAGCGATAAAGAGCGATAAAGAGCGGATAAAGAGCGATAAATCCGATAAAGAGCGATAAAGAGCGATAAAGAGCAATAGAAGAGCGATAAAGAGCGATAAAGAGCGATAAGGAGCGATAAAGAGAAATAGGAAAGCTGCGATAGGAAGCGATAGGATAAAGAGCGATAAAGAGCGATAGGAAAGGAGCGATAAAGAGCGATACAGAAGCGATAAAGAGCGATAAAGAGCGATAAAAGCGATAAAAGCGATAAAGAGGATAAAGAGCGATAGGCAGCGATAGGCTGCGATAGGCTGCGATAAAGAGCGATAAGAGCGATAGGCTGCGATAGGCTGCGATAAAGCTGCGATAGGCTGCGATAAAGAGCGATAGGCTGCGAAAAGAGCGATAAAAAGCGATAGGCTGCGATAAAGAGCGATAAAGAGCGATAAAGAGCGATAAAGAGCGATAAAGAGCGATAAAGAGCGATAAAGAGCGATAAAGAGAGCGATAAAGAGCGATAAAGAGCGATAAAGAGCGATAAAGAGCGATAAAGAGCGATAAAGAGCGATAAAGAGCGATAAAGTGCGATAAAGAGCGATAAAGAGCGATAAAGAGCGATAAAGAGCGATAAAGAGCGATAAAGAGCGATAAAGAGCGATAAAGAGCGATAGGCTGCGATAAAGAGCGATAAAGAGCGATAAAGCGCGATAGTCTGCGATAGGCTGCGATAGGCTGCGATAGGCTGCGATAAAGAGCGATAGGAGCGATAAAGAGCGATAAAGAGCGATAAGCAGCGATAAAGAGCGATAAAGAGCGATAAAGAACGATAAAGAGCGATAAAGAGCGATAAAGAGCGATAAAGAGCGATAAAGAGCGATAAAGAGCGATAAAGAGCGATAAAGAGCGATAAAGAGCGATAAAGAGCGATAAATAGGATGGAAGCTGCGATAAGCTGCGATAAAGAGCGATAGGCTGCGATAGGGCTGCGATAAAAGCGATAGGAGCGATAGGAGCGAAACGGCGATAAGGAGCGATAGGCTGCGAAAAGGCTCCGATAAATAGCGATAGGCTGCGATAAAGAGCGATAAAGAGCGATAAAGAGCGATAAAGAGCGATAAAGAGCGATAAAGAGCGATAAAGAGCGATAAAGAGCGATAAAGAGCGATAAAGAGCGATAAAGAGCGAAAAGAGCGATAAAGAGCGATAAAGAGCAATCAAGAGCGATAAAGAGCGATAAAGAGCGATAGGAAAGATAAAGAGCGACATAAAGGAGCGATAAAGAGCGATAAAGAGCGATAAAGAGCGATAGGAGCGATAGGCTGCGATAGGAGCGATAAAGATCGATGCGATAAAGAGCGATAGGCTGCGATAAGGAGCGAAAAGAGCGATAAAGCTGCGATAAAGAGCGATAAACAGCGATAAAGAGCGATAAAGAGCGATAAAAAGCGATAAAGAGCGATAAAGAGCGATAAAGAGCGATAAAGAACGATAAAAGCGATGAAGAGCGATAACGAGCGATAAAGAGCGATAAAGAGCGATAAAGAGCGATAAAGAGCGATAAAGAGCGATAAAGAGCGATAAAAGTAAATAAAGAGCGATAAAGAGCGATAAAGAGCGATAAAGAGCGATAAAGAGCGATAAAGAGCGATAAAGAGCGATAAAGAATGATAAAGAGCGATAAAGAGCGATAAAAGCGATAAAGAGCGATAAAGAGCGATAAAGAGCGATAGGGCAGCGATAGGCTGCGATAGGCTGCGATAAGCTGCGATAGGCTGCGATAGGCTAAAGAGCGATAGGCTGCGATAAAGAGCGATAAAGAGCGATAAAGAGCGATAAAGAGCGATAAAGAGCGATAAAGAGCGATAAGAGCGATAAAGAGCGATAAAGAGCGATAAAGAGCGATAAAGAGCGAAAGAGCGATAAAGAGCGATAAAGAGCGAAAAAGCGGCGATAAAGAGCGATAAACAGCGATAAAGAGCGATAAAGAGCGATAAAGAGCGATAAAGAGCGATAAAAAGCGATAAAGAGCGATAAAGAGCGATAAAGAGCGATAAAGAGCCTTGATAAAGAGCGATAAAGAGCGATAAAGAGCGATAAAGAGCGATAAGGCTCCGATAAAGAGCGAATAAGAGCGGTTATCCGACGGTAGAAGCGATAAAAAGTGATAAAAAGCTGCGATAGAAAGCGATAAAGAGCGATAAAGAGCGATAAAGAGCTGAGGAAGAGCGATAAAGAGCGATAGGAGCGATAAGCTGCGATGAAAGCGATGCGATAGAAAGCGGAAAGCGATCTGGAAGCGATAGAAGCTGCGATAGAAAGCGATAAAAATGGATAAAGAGCGATAAAGAGTTATAAAGAGCGATAAAGAGCGATAAAGAGCGATAAAGAGATATAAGCGGTTCGAGAGGATGAAAAGAGCGATCGAAAACGGAGCGATAAAGAGCGAAAAATAGCGGCAGAGCGTTGAAAGCCTAAGGCGATAGGAGCGATAAATGCGATAGGCTGCGATAGGCTGCGATAGGCTGTGATAAGCTGCGATAGCTGCGATAGCGGCGATAAAGAGCGATAAAGAGCGATAAAGAGCGATAAAGCAATAGGCTGCGATAAGAGCGATAAAGAGCGATAAAAAGCGATAGGCAGCGATAAAGAGTGATAAAGAGCGATAAAGAGCGATAAAGAGCGATAAAAAGCGATAAAGAACGATAAAGAGCGATAAAGAGCGATAAAGAGCGATAAAGAGCGATAAAGAGCGATAAAGAGCGATAAAGAGAGATAAAGAGCGATAAAGAGCGATACAGAGCGATAAAAGCGATAAAGAGTGGATAAAGAGCGATAAAGAGCGATAAAGAGCTGATAAAGAGCGATAAAGAGCGATTAATAGCGATAGGCTGCGATAGGCTTCGAAAGGCAGCGATAGGCTGAAAAGACTCCGATAAAGAGCGATAAAGCGATAAAGAGCGATAAAGAGCAGATCTAGATACGATAGGCAGCGATAAGGAGCGATAGGGAGCGATAGGGAGCGATATAAGGAGCGATAAAGAGCGATAAAGAGCGATAAAGAGCGATGAAAGCGATAAAGAGCGATAAAGAGCGATAACGAGCGAAAAAGAGCGATAAAGAGCGATAAAGAGCGATAAAAGCGATAAAGAGCTGATAAAGAGCGATAAGGAGCGGTAAAGAGCGATAAAGAGCGATAAAGAGCGATAAAGAGCGATAAAGAGCGATAAGGAGCGATAAAGAGCGATAAAGAGCAGATAAAGAGCGATAAAGAACGATAAAGAGCGATAAAGAGCGATAAAAAGTTGCGATATGCGAAAGCGATAAAGAGTGATTAAAGCGATAAAGAGCGATAAAGAATAATGAGCGATGAAGAGCGATGAAAGCGATAAAAGCGATAGCGATAGGCTGCAGGCATAGGCTGCGAAGAGCGATGCGATAGGCGCAATAAGAGCGATAAAGAGCGATGAAAGCGGTAGGCTGAAGAGCGATAAAGAGCGTAAAAAGCGATAAAGAGCGATAAAGAGCGATAAAGAGCGATAAAGAGCGATAAAAGAGCGATAAAAGAGCGATAAAGAGCGATAAAAGAGCGATAAAGAGCGATAAAGAGCGATAAAGAATGATAAAAAGCGATAAAGAGCGATAAAAAGCGATAAAGAGCGATAAAGAGCGATAAGGAGCGATAAAGGAGCGATAAAGAGCGATAAAGAGCGCTAAAGAGCGATAAAGGTTGTTAAAGCGATAAAGAGCGATAAAGAGCGATAAAGAGCGATAAAGAGCGATAAAGAGCGGTTATAAAGAGCGATAAAGAGCGATAAAGAGCGATAAAGAGCGATAAAGAGCGATAAAGAGCGATACAGAAGCGAATAGGCTGCAAAACGGTTCGAAGAAACGGTTGAAAGAAATAGGCTGCGATAGGCTGCGATAGGCTGCGATAGGCTGCGATAGGCAGCGATAGGCTGCGATAAAGAGGCTCCGATAAAGAGCGATAGGCTGCGATAAAGAGCGATAAAGAGCGATAAAGAGCGATAAAGAGCGATAAAGAGCGATAAAGAGCGATAAAGAGCGATAAAGAACGATAAAAGCGATAAAGAGCGATAAAGAGCGATAAAGAGCGATAAAGAGCGATAAAGAGCGATAAAGAGCGATAAAGAGCGATAAAGAGCGATAAAGAGCGATAAAGAAACGATAAAGAGCGATAAAGAGCGATAATGAGCGATAAAGAGCGATAGAGCGATAAATAGCGATAGGCTGCGATAGGCTGATAGGCTGCGATAGGCTGCGATAGGCTGCGATAGGCTGCGATAGGCTGCGATAGGCTGCGAAGGCTCCGATAAAGAGCGATAGGCTGCGATAAAGAGCGATAAAGAGCTAGAAAGCGATAAAGAGCGATAAAGAGGATAAAGAGCGATAAAGAGCGATAAAGAGCGATAAAGAGCGATAAAGAGATAAAGAGCGATAAAGAGTGATAAAGAGCGATAAAGAGCGATAAAGAGCGATAAAGAGCGATAAAGAGCGATAAAGAGCGATAAAGAGCGATAAAGAGCGATAAAGAGCGATAAAGAGCGATAAAGAGCGATAAAGAGCGATAAAGAGCGATAAAGAGCGATAAAGAGCGATAAAGAGCGATAAAGAGCGATAAGGCTGCGATAGGCTGCGATAGGCTGCGATAGGCAGCGATAGGCTGCGATAGGCAGCGATAGGCTGCGAAGGCTGCGATAAGGAGCGATAGGCTGCGATAAAGAGCGATAAAGAGCGATAAAGAGCGATAAAAGCGATAAAGAGCGATAAAGAGCGATAAAGAGCGATAAAGAGCGCGATAAAGAGCGATAAAGAGCGATAAAGAGCGATAAAGAGCGATAAAGAGCGATAAAGAGCGATAAAGAGCGAAAAAGAGCGATAAAGAGCGAAAAAGAGCGATAAAGAGCGATAAAGAGCGATAAAGAGCGATAAAGAGCGATAAAGAGCGATAAAGAGCGATAAAGAGCGATGAAGAGCGATAAAGAGCGATAAAGAGCGATAAAGAGCGATAAAGAGCGATAAAGAGCGATAGGCTGCGATAGGCTGCGATAGGCTGCGATAAGCGATAGACTGCGATAGGCGATAAAGAGCGATAGGCTGCGAAGATTGATAAAGAGCGACAAAGGAGCGATAAAGAGCGATAAAGAGCGATAAAGGCAATAAGAGCGATAAAGAGGCGAAAAAGCGATAGGCGATGCGATAAAGAGCGATGCGATAAGCTGCGATAAAGAGCGATAGGCTCCGATAAAGAGCGATAGGCTAAAGAGCGATAAAGAGCGATAAAGAGCGATAAAGAATAAAGAGCGATAAAGAGCGATAAAGAGTGATAAAGAGCGATAAAGAGCGATACAGAGCGATAAAGAGCGCTTGATAAAGAGCGATAAAGAGCGATAAAGAGTGATAAAGAGCGATAAAGAGCGAAAAAGGCTGCGATAAAGAGCGATAAAGAGCGATAACGAGCGATAGGAGCGATAAAGAGCGATAAAGCGATAAAAAAGCGATAAAGAGTGATGAAGAGCGATAAAGAGCGATAAAGAGCGAGAGCTGAAAGAGCGATAAAGAGAGATAAAGAGCGATAAAGAGCGATAAAGAGCGATAAATAAAGAGCGATAAAGAGCGATAAAGAGCGATAAAGAGATAAAGAGCGATAAAGAGCGATAAAGAGCGATAAAGAGCGATAAAGAGCGATAAAGAGCGATAAGAGCGATAAGAGCGATAGGCTGCGATAGGCTGCGATAGGATAAAGAGCGATAAAGAGCGAGCGAAAGAGCGATAAAGAGGCTGCGATAAAGAGCGATAAAGAGCGATAAAGAGCGATAAAGAGCGATAAAGAGCGATAAAGAGCGATAAAGAGCGATAAAGCTGCGATAGGCCGCGATAGGCTGCAGAGCGATAAAGAGCGATAAAGAGCGATAAAGAGCGATAAAGAGCGATAAAGAGCGATAAAGAGCGATAAAGAGCGATAAAGAGCGATAAAGAGCGCGATAGGCTGCGATAGGCTGCGACAGGCAGCGGTAGGCTGCGATAAAGAGCGATAAAGAGCGATAAAGAGCGATAAAGAGCGATAAAGAGCGATAAAAAGAGCGATAAAGAGCGATAAACCGCCATAAAAAGCGATAAAAGCGATAAAGAGCGATAAAGAGCGATAAAGAGCGATAAAGAGCAATAAAGAGCGATAGGGAACGATAGGAAGCGATAGGGAGCGATAGGAAGCTGTATGTAGAAAGCGATAAAGAGTGGTTAAAAGCGGATAAAAATGGATGGAAGCTGTAGGAAGCTGTATAAAAGCGGTAGGAAACTGTAGGAAGCTGTATAAAAGCGGTATAAGCGGTTCGAAACGGTTCGAAACGCATTGAAACGGTTCGAAATGGTTCGAAGTGGTTCGAAACGTTGAAAGCGATCTAAGGCAGTCTAGAGCGATAGGCAGCGATAGGCAGCGATAGGGAGCGATAGGGAGCAATAGGGAGCGATAGGGAGCGATAGGCAGCCATAGGCAGTCATAGACAGCCATAGGCAGCCATAGGCAGCCATAGGCAGCCATAGGCTGCAATAGGTTGTGAAAGGCTCCGGTAAAGAGCGATAGGCTGCGATAAAGAGCGATAAAGAGCGATAAAGAGCGATAGGCTCCGATAAAGAGCCATATGCAGCGGTTATCCGACGGTAGGAAGCGTTAGGAAGTGGTAAAAAGCTGTATCTAGAAAGCGTTAAAGAGTGGTTAAACGCGGATAAAAAAAGCTGTAGGAAGCTGTATAAAAGCGGTAGGAAACTGTAGGAAGCTGTATAAAAGCGGTAGGAAAGAATCGGTTCGAAACGGTTCGAAACGGTTCGAAACGGTTCGAAGCGGTTCGAAGCGGTTGAAAGCGGTCTAAGACGGTCTAGAGCGATAGGCAGCGATAGGCTGTGATAGGCTGCGATGGGCTGCGATACGCAGCGATAGGCTGCGAAAGACTCCGATAAAGAGCGATATGCTGCGATAAAGAGCGAGCGAAATGCTCCGGTAAAGAGCGATAGGCTGCGATAAAGAACGATAAAGAGCGTAAAGAGCGATAAAGAGCGATAAAGAGCGATAAAGAAGCGATAGGCTCCGATAAAAGCGGTTTATAAGCGGTTATCCGACAGTAGGAAGCGTTAGGAAGTGGTAAAATGCTGATCTAGAAAGGGTTAGAAGAGGGTTAGAAGGGGTTAAAAAGCTGTAGGAAGCTATATAGAAAGCGGTAGGAAGCGGTTCGAAACGGTTCGAAACGGTTCGAAACGGTTCGAAACGGTTCGAAGCGGTTCGAAGCGGTTGAAAGCGGTTTAAGGCGGTCTAGAGCGATAGGCAGCGATAGGCTGCGATAGGCTGCGATAGGCTGCGATACGCAGCGATAGGCTGCGAAAGGCTCCGATAAAGAGCGATATGCTGCGATA
>JAXRKP010002356.1:5000-17500 GCA_037039925.1 Doris montereyensis
TAAAGGTGGTTAGAAAAACCTACACTTACGACACGTAAAAGGTGGTTAGAAAAACCTACACTTACGACATGTAAAGGTGGTTAGAAAAACCTACACTTACGACACGTAAAAGGTGGCTAGTGGTGTACCTGGTAGGTTCTACTTTCACCCTTTCATTTGCATTTCATCTTGCTGCTCGCTCTTAAGTCATCATGAGACCATCGCATAAGGTGGATGGGGTAATTCAAATTCAAATAAAACGTATGCATACCACGTACTTGTTTTTAAATGGACCACGTGGAAATAGAGTGGGAGGTATTTTCTTTGCCCTCCCCCTCCAATCACACAGAAACCTTGCATTTTACCTTACAATGTACCTTATATTGTACCTTACATTGTACCTTATATTGTACCTTACATTGTACCTTATATTGTACCTTATATTGTACCTTATATTGTACCTTATATTGTACCTTATATTGTACCTTATATTGTATCTTATATTGTACCTTATATTGTACCTTATATTGTACCTTATATTGTACCTTATATTGTACCTTATATTGTACCTTATATTGTATACATTGTATCTTACATTGTACCTTAAATTGTACCTTACATTGTACCTTACATTGTACCTTACATTGTATCCTTGCATTGTACCTTACATTTTACCTTACATTGTACCTTATATTGTACCTTATATTGTACCTTACATTGTACATTGTACTTTAAATTGTACCTTATATTGTTCCTTATATTGTACCTTTATATTGTATCTTATATTGCAATATTTACCTTATATTGTACCTTACATTGTACCTCACATTGTACCTTATATTGTACCTTATATTGTACCTTATATTGTACCTTATATTGTACCTTACATTGTACCTTATATTGTACCTCACATTATACTTTATATTGTACCTTATATTGCATCTTACATTGGGCGTTTGTGCGATGGCAACATCGATGAATGCACGTTGCTAAATCCCTGTGGTGCCAACGGTGTGTGTCGGGATGCGGTCAACGCCTTCACCTGCGAGTGTCGACCAGGCTGGACTGGACAGGGGTGTGACGTCCTTTTGAGCGAATGTCCAGACAACTTGTGTGAAAATGGAGCCACGTGTTATATGGCATCGGCTGGTTTTTCCTGTAAATGTCTTCTGGGTTTTAAAGGTATGCTTTTTTGCGCTGTGCATGATTGTGTCATTATGTCTATTGTAAAGTCAAAGTAAAGGAAATCAATGGTGAAAGTGTATGATGGTGTCATTATGTCTATTGTAAAGTCAAAGTAAAGGAAATCAATGGTGAAAGTGTATGATGGTGTCATTATGTCTATTGTAAAGTCAAAGTAAAGGAAATCAATGGTGAAAGTGTATGATGGTGTCATTATGTCTATTGTAAAGTCAAAGTAAAGGAAATCAATGGTGAAAGTGTATGATTGTGTCATTATGTCTATTGTAAAGTCAAAGTAAAGGAAATCAATGGTGAAAGTGTATGATGGTGTCATTATGTCTATTGTAAAGTCAAAGTAAAGGAAATCAATGGTGAAAGTGTATGATGGTGTCATTATGTCTATTGTAAAGTCAAAGTAAAGGAAATCAATGGTGAAAGTGTATGATTGTGTCATTATGTCTATTGTAAAGTCAAAGTAAAGGAAATCAATGGTGAAAGTGTATGATGATTGTGTCATTATGTCTATTGTAAAGTCAAAGTAAAGGAAATCAATGGGAAAGTGTATGATGGTGTCATTATGTCTATTGTAAAGTCAAAGTAAAGGAAATCAATGGTGAAAGTGTATGATGGTGTCATTATGTCTATTGTAAAGTCAAAGTAAAGGAAATCAATGGTGAAAGTGTATGATTGTGTCATTATGTCTATTGTAAAGTCAAAGTAAAGGAAATCAATGGTGAAAGTGTATGATGGTGTCATTATGTCTATTGTAAAGTCAAAGTAAAGGAAATCAATGGTGAAAGTGTATGATGGTGTCATTATGTCTATTGTAAAGTCAAAGGAAATCAATGGTGAAAGTGTATGATGGTGTCATTATGTCTATTGTAAAGTCAAAGTAAAGGAAATCAATGGTGAAAGTGTATGATGGTGTCATTATGTCTATTGTAAAGTCAAAGTAAAGGAAATCAATGGTGAAAGTATGATGGTGTCATTATGTCTATTGTAAAGTCAAAGTAAAGGAAATCAATTGGGAAAGTGTATGATGGTGTCATTATGTCTATTGTAAAGTCAAAGTAAAGGAAATCAATGGTGAAAGTGTATGATTGTGTCATTATGTCTATTGTAAAGTCAAAGTCAGAAATCAATGGTGAAAGAAATCAATTATGTCTATTGTAAAGAAAATGTATGATGGTGTCATTATGTCTATTGTAAAGTCAAAGTAAAGGAAATCAATGGTGAAAGTGTATGATGGTGTCATTATGTCTATTGTAAAGTCAAAGTAAAGGAAATCAATGGTGAAAGTGTATGATTGTGTCATTATGTCTATTGTAAAGTCAAAGTAAAGGAAATCAATGGTGAAATTGTATGATTGTGTCATTATGTCTATTGTAAAGTCAAAGTAAAGGAAATCAATGGTGAAAGTGTATGATTGTGTCATTATGTCTATTGTAAAGTCAAAGGTATGATTTTGTCATTATGTCTATTGAAAGTTGAAATTAGGTGAAAGTGCATGAGCATGAGTAAAGGAAACCAATGGTGAAAGTGTCATTATGTCTATTGTAAAGTCAAAGTAAAGGAAAAGGAAATCCAATGGTGAAAGTGTATGATGGTGTCATTATGTCTATTTTAAGAAGTCAAAGTAAAGGAAATCAATGGTGAAAGTGTATGATTGTGTCATTATGTCTATTGTAAAGTCAAAGTAAAGGAAATCAATGGGGAAAGTGTATGATTGTGTCATTATGTCTATTGTAAAGTCAAAGTAAAGGAAATCAATGGTGAAAATGATTGGAAATCTATTGTGAAAATGGTGAAAGTGTATGATGGTGTCATTATGTCTATTGTAAAGTCAAAGTAAAGGAAATCAATGGTGAAAGTGTATGATGGTGTCATTATGTCTATTGTGAAAGTCAAAGTAAAGGAAATCAATGGTGAAAGTGTATGATGGTGTCAGGATGTCTATTGTAAAGTCAAAGACAAATTGTTGAAGGTGTGTCATTATGTGGAATAAGTCAAAGTAAAGGAAATCAATGGTGAAAGTGTTGATTTGTCATTATGTCAGACAGTCAAGTAAAGGAAATCAATGGTGAAAGTGTAGAAATGTCTACACAGACAAACACAAGAAACAACAGACATTGTCATTACAGTTACACAAACACAGACATGGTGAAATTGCAGATGCATTATGTCTATTGTAAAAGAAAGGAACACAAGAAAGTGTATGATTGTCATTATGTCTATTGTGAAGGTCAAAGTAGAGACAAACATACACAAAATTGATTATCAAAAGTCTAAAAAAACAAGGAAAGGAATTGAATGTCTATTGTAAAAAACATAAAGAAATCAGGTGAAAGTGAATGGTATTTGTCTTCAGGAAAGTGTAATTGTGTATTATGTCTATATTACAAATCACGACTGAACTGAAGGTGTCAATATTGAAGTCCTTAGAGAAATTATTGGCTGAAGAATGTGAATATTGGAAGTTTAGAGAAATCTGGTGACTTGTTGATTTGTATTGAAGTCTATAGAGACAAACATCAATTGGACAGTTTGTTCTTTTCTTGTTATTGTAAAAGTTGTTTTAAAGAGAAATCAATGGTGAAAGTGTATGATTGTGATTATATTGTAAGTCCAGTGTTATTTCCTTTCTGTTAGTTGTAAATTATAAAGACAAATCACTGAAAGTGCCATGTTTTCATCTTGCTGTGAAGTCAATTAGAGACAATGGTGAGGTATGATGGGATTATGTCTATTGTAAAAAGTAAAGGAAATCAATGGGAAAGGAATTGAATATTGATGTCTATTGTAAAACAAACATAAGGACAGGAAAGTGAATGATTGTCAATTAACAAACAAAGTATGGAAATCATGGTGAAAGTGTATGATTGTGTCATTATGTCTATTTAAAGTCAAAAGTAAAGGAAATCAATGGTGAAAAATTGTGTCATTATGGTTTATTGTAAAGAAGAGTCAAAGGAAATCAATGGACAGGAATTGATGACCTTGAAGTCCTAGGTGAGACAAATCGAGGACAGGAATTGAATATTGAAGTCCTATTGTAAAGAACAAAAACAAGGAAAGGTATGATTGTCATTATATTGAAGTCAAAGTAAAGGAAAACACGAGGAAAGTGAATGGTGTCATTATGTCTATTGAGGTCCTTAGAGACAAACAGTGAAAGTGTAATTGTGTCATTGAGGTCCTATTGTAGTCAAAGTAAAGGAAATCAATAGGAAAGTGAATTGAATATTGAAGTATTATAGAGACAAAACAAAGGACAGGAATTGAATATTGAAGTCCTATAGAGACAAACACAAGGACAGGAATTGAATATTGAAGTCCTATAGAGACAAACACGAGGACAGGAATTGAATATTGAGGTCTATTGTAGAGACAAACACAAGGACAGGAATTGAATATTGAAGTCCTATAGAGACAAACACGAGGACAGGAATTGAATATTGAAGTCCTATAGAGACAAACAAAAGGACAGGAATTGAATATTGAAGTCCTATAGAGACAAACACGAGGACAGGAATTGAATATTGAGGTCCTATAGAGACAAAAGTCATTACAAGGACAGGAATTGAATATTGAAGTCCTATAGAGACAAAGTAAAGGAAAGGAATTGAATATTGAAGTCCTAGTAGAGACAAACTTGAGGACAGGAATTGAATATTGAAGTCCTATAGAGACAAACACAGAGGACAGGAATTGAATATTGAGGTCCTATAGAGACAAACACAGGACACAGAATTGAATATTGAAGTCCTATAGAGACAAACACAGGACACAGGAATTGAATATTGAGGTCCTATAGAGACAAACACAAGGACAGGAATTGAATATTGAGTCCTATATGAGACAAAACAAGGACAGGAATTGAATATTGAAGTCCTATAGAGACAAACACGAGGACAGGAATTGAATATTGAGGTCCTATAGAGACAAAAACGAGGACAGGAATTGAATATTGAAGTCCTATAGAGACAAACACGAGGTTCAGGAATTGAATATTGAGGTCCTATAGAGACAAACACGAGGACAGGAATTGAATATTGAGGTCCTATAGAGACAAACACGAGGACAGGAATTGAATATTGAGGTCCTATAGAGACAAACACGAGGACAGGAATTGAATATTGAAGTCCTATAGAGACAAACACGAGGACAGGAATTGAATATTGAGGTCCTATAGAGACAAGGTCCAATGAAACGAGGACAGGAATTGAATATTGAGGTCCTATAGAGACAAAACGAGGACAGGAATTGAATATTGAGGTCCTATAGAGACAAACACAAGGACAGGAATTGAATATTGAAGTCCTATAGAGACAAACACGAGGACAGGAATTGAATATTGAGGTCCTATAGAGACAAATGTGAAGGACAGGAATTGAATATTGGGGTCCTATAGAGACAAAACCAAGGACAGGAATTGAATATTGAAGTCCTATAGAGACAAAAACGAGGACAGGAATTGAATATTGAAGTCCTATAGAGACAAACACAAGGACAGGAATTGAATATTGAAGTCCTATTGAATTGAATATTGAAGTCCTATAGAGACAAGACAAGGACAGGAATTGAATATTGAAGTCCTATAGAGACAAACACGAGGACAGGAATTGAATATTGAGGTCCTATAGAGACAAACACAAGGACAGGAATTGAATATTGAAGTCCTATAGAGACAAACACGAGGACAGAATTGAATATTGAAGTCCTATAGAGACAAAACACGAGGACAGGAATTGAATATTGAAGTCCTATAGAGACAAAACACGAGGACAGGAATTGAATATTGAGGTCCTATAGAGACAAACACAAGGACAGGAATTGAATATTGAGGTCCTATAGAGACAAAACCAAGGACAGGAATTGAATATTGAAGTCCTATAGAGACAAAAACAAGGACATGAATTGAATATTGAGGTCCAATAGAGACAAACACAAGGACAGGAATTGAATATTGAGGTCCTATAGAGACAAAAACGAGGACATGAATTGAATATTGAGGTCCCAGAGACAAAAACAAGGACAGAATTGAATATTGAGGTCCTATAGAGACAAACACGAGGACAGGAATTGAATATTGAGGTCCTATAGAGACAAAAAAAAGACAAGTACAAAGGAATAGACAGATCCTACCCCACCAATAAAATGTGGGTACTAGACAGAATCGGACGTCTGACTGTCATATTGAAGCCATGACCTCACAAAATCGTCGCGCACAGGAACAATGTAACGACGCTCCAGGCCGACGTGGGTGTCAGGGTTCGAATTTGTCTACTAAACTGTCCAAAGCTTTTTTTAAAAATTGAATATTGACCTGTCTTTGTCTCGTCTTTATCACTATGGGACTTGAATAGTAATTCCACTTCCTTGCCTATTAACATTTTACATACAATTTCTATGTACAATGAAGCGATATGATGATGATGACAATAGGGCCAGGGATGATGGTGGTCGGAGAAACTAGTATGTGATACTTGTACTTGATTTTTGAAGGCAATATAATACATGAAATCATCTATTAAACATGAGAAAATCAGTCAGGATAATTTCTATATAAAACCCTTTGCCCTGCAATCTTACATTACAACACCACCCAGTGACACAAATGTCGCTATGCTTTCAATTTATAATAACGCCAATGGCACACTATCTACTTGAAGCCATTGCCCAGCTTTTTAAGATTTTTTCCTACCAAATTAAAAAAAGAATAACAGTAGCTTGAATAACCCGTCAAGATACCACAAAAAACGGTAATACCACAAAAACAAAAAAGTCAAAATATAAATATTTGGCAGTTTCATTCTTCTTGTCTTCTAGGTGGCATCGCTGGTTTCGATGTAAAGCTGACAAATTTTGAATCGTAATGCATTAGGTTCAAATCCCTGGCAATGTTAGATCTGACATTATCTTTATTGAATGGGTATCAACACTTACTGGGGAATTAAAACCTGCGACAGAATACTGTCTGTCCAGGGGAATTGATATATTCTCACTTATCACTTCATGCTATAGAAATGTGCTTACGATCTGGCTCCATGGGCCATAATGGCATTAAAGGAATTTTTGCTTTGTTTTTGTTTTCAGGGGTGGCGTGTGAAACGAATGTCAATGATTGTACTTCTGCTTCCTGTGCTCCCACGGGTACCTGTGTTGACCTTCTCAATGACTACAGGTGTGATTGTTCTCAGGTTTCACAGGTGAGTTTGCACATGCAGCTATTGTGTATCTTAGGCATGCGTGTGTGTGTGTGTGTGTGTGTGCTTGGTGGGAGCTGCAGGTAGGTCCTGCCTTTTCCCTTTCATTCTTTGGTGGTGTCGGTATAGAGAGTGGTTAGGCTGCCGAACTAGGAATCAAGAGGTCCCGAGTTCGAATCCTGGCAAGGTCAGGTCCGACGTTGTGTTCCTTGAGAAAGACACGTAACACACATTTTCTCCATTCTACCCGGGTGCAAATGGGTACAAGCACTAGCTTGCGAGTAAAAATCTTGCGTCAGACTAACGTCGTGGCCAGAGGTGCTTATTGTCACCTGTTCCGCTTCACGCTACAGACACCAGGATAAGCCCCGGCTCTATGGACCTTCAGGGCTTGCAGGAACTTTTTCCTTTTGACATCGGTCTCTCATCTTGGGTTTTTTGTTTTCGTAATTCGCTCTGAAACTGGTTGGCTTTTGGATTTTGTGGAAGGAATTGACAAGAAGAAATGTCTAATATAGGAACAAGTAGAAATCTAATGTTGTTCGTGACCTATACCGTGTTGTAGGGTGAAAATGCAATGATGACAATGGTGATGAATTGATTAAGCCTCCGCTTTAAAGTATCTGAACCGTGTAAAGAACATTACAGTAATGAATTCATGTTTTACTTGTCGCTTGTAATTTGAAAGAGAAACAAAACTATTGCTTGTCTTTCTTTTGTTTGTGATGTTTTTTCTTGGATTTTTCATTTGGTTGTGATGTTTTAATCTTGGATTTGTCATTTTGTGATGTTTTATCTTGGATTTGTCATTTTGGATTTGTCATTTGATATGTTATTCTTGGTCAAAATATAAATATTTGTCATTTTGTGATGTTTTCTTATTCAATTTGTGTGAATCAAATTTTAGGTTCAAATTGAGATTTGTCAATGTTTTCTTGGGGAATTTAAAACCTGCGACAGAATACTGTCTGTCCAGGGGTGAATATATGGTATCACTAGAAATGTGCATACTCTGGCTCCATGGGAGTAAATGTCAATGAAATTTTGCTTTGTTTTTGTTCCGCTCAGGGATGTAAATAGAATGTCAAAGCTGCCAGAGACGCCTCTTCGATCAATTCTTTATAATAACGACTTGGTTTCAGGATATCAAGAAATGACTACAGGCCTTGCCGATGATACAGTTAGTACTAGGGAATTATCTCAGTCACTTTGTTTGGTGAGCGTCAGAAGCCAACAATTGTTGTATCATTGAAAACTGACCGTGTTTAGTCTTGCTGTTCTAGAACAAGGTGACAGCTGGTAAACACTGCTGATTGGCTTTCTTCTTTCTTCTTTTTATTTTTCTGTAGTTTCTTTAGGCTGTCGGAATCTCAATCAAAAGGTCGTGAGTTCAATCTTGGCGGTTGTAATATTTTCCTACGTTTTTTTTTGAGAAAGACACTAACACTTCATTTTCTCCATTCTCCCCGGATGCAAATGGGTACAAGCATGGGTACAAGCCCTGAAAGGTAAAATGCGTCAGACCAGTCCTCATGTCAAAAGTTCCGTCAGTTCAAGATGCGTTGGACCTTCTTCAGGAACTTTTTTTCCCCTCATCTTGGGTTTTTTGTTTTCGTAATTTTGGTTGGCTTTTGGACAGGAATTGACAAGAAGAAATGGAACAAGTAGAAATCTAATGTTGTTCGTTACCTGGACTGAAAAAATCCTGAATTGATTAAGCCTTAACTTTAAAATACTGAATCGATAAAGAAAGTGTTTTCCCTTGTCTGCTTGTAATTCTGAAGTCAAAACTATCCCTTGACTTGTTTTTTGTTTGTGGTGTTTTTCTTGGATTTTTCAGGTTGTGATTGAATTTGTCAGTTTGTGATGTTTTAATGTTTATCTTGGATGGCTTGGAGTTTATTATTGAATTTGACAAACATTTTGATGTTTTATTAAAGATCCCTTGACTGTTTACATGGCAGTCTGGACAAACCTAATTTGATCCCTTGACTGTTTACATTTTGGATATTGAGAGACTGGACAAACCTAAAAGATCCCTTGACTGTTTACAGGGATGTAAATAGAACAGCTGCCAGATGACGCCTCTTCGATCTTCTTTATAATAACGACTTGGTTTCAGGATATCAAAATATGACTAAAGATCCCTTGACTGTTTACACTAGGGCAGTCTGGACAAACCTAAAGATCCCTTGACTGTTTTCAGTCTGGACTTTCCTAGATCCCTTGACTGTCAGAGGCAGACTGGACAAACCTAAAGATCCCTTGACTGTTTATCATGGGCAGACTGGACAGTAAAACCTAAAGATCCCTTGCCCTCCCTGATCTGTTTACATGGCAGTCTGGACAAACCTAAAAAAGATCCACTTGATCCCTGGCTGTTTACATGGCAGTCTGGACAAACCTAAAGATCCCTGGCTGTTTACCCTTAAAGATCCCTTGACTGTTTACATGGCAGTCTGGACAAACCTAAAGATCCCTTGACTGTTTACATGGCAGACTGGACAAACCTAAAGATGACCATGGCAGACTTGACTGTTTACAGGGCTAAAGACCTTGGACAAGTCTTAAAGATCCCTTGGCTGTTTGGCAGTCTGACAGTCTGGAAAGTCTGGACAAACCTAAAGATCCCTTGGCTGTTTTGCATAATAAACCAGTCTGGACAAACTTAAAGATCCCTTGACTGTTTACAGGGCAGATGGTCAAGATCTACAAGATTAAAGATCCCTTGGCTGTTTACAGGGCTTAAAGACTGGACAATTTTATCCACCAGAATGGACAATTTTTTAAAATCCCGGAGATCGTCTTAGTTGTGGATGTTGGTAAAAAAAGCTCAAAGTCTTTTTGTCATATTTTTCCTAATAAACCAGCATGTTACACCCCGGGATGATGTCAAGTACGATTATTAGATCGGATTATTGTTCGATACTGAAGTTAATCGGGTAGGCTTGAACGTTTGGCCTACTTTTCCAACTTTTTAATTAAGCGGTTCAAAATGGCGGGCTAGCTGAATGAAAATGATACTCACAAAGACGGCGATGATGTAAAGTCTACATGCAAAATATGGATACCCCAAGTGGCCTTTCAACAGAGCTTTTGGCGAACAAAGATCGACCATCTCATAACTAAATATATAGATGTATCCATCCGCTCTTTATCTGTCTGTTTTTCTCTTAATTCGCCCTGAGAGACATCTCCACCCCCCCCCCCATATTTCATTTATATCTTCATCATCAACGATATTGTCTGAAAAACACGTTGCTGATGTTCTTTTAATGTTATTATCTTTTCCATGTCATTAATTTTTCTCACAGGTCGAAAATGTGATGAAGATATCGAGGAATGTGCGGCCACTCCCTGTGCATTCGGTGCGATGTGTAAAGGAACCTTCCCCTGGTGACTATGACTGCTCTTGTACTCCTGGTGTGGAAGGCAAGAACTGCGATTCCGTTGTCACGGCGTCCCTTGTGGGAAACGCAGGCTTGACATTCCCGTCCATTACCAGCCTTATAGCAAATGCAGCGGCGGTCTCACAAACCGCCGGCACCGCGGCATCTAATGAACGAAGAGCTCGTCGCAGCCTTTCTAGTCACCACGGTGTTTATCTTAAACAAAATAACGCCGTTTGGTCTGAGAGGAGAAGTGATTGTGGCGGTTTCAGAATGCGATGACAATAATTGGAACGATGGGCAACAGAGTGAAAAGGCAGACTGGGAACGATGACCTGCCAGTTGGAAACTCAGTAACACAAGTCACGGAAATTGCTTTCACTTTCACCTCGACTCTACCCGGAAGGAATTCTACTTTTGGCTACAGGGGGTAAAATTGTTGTCTTTTGATATCTCTTTTAGTTTAATTTATTATATACATGAAATTTAATTTTTCATTTGATATTCATTTATTGGAATAAATATTGAAATTAAATGAAATGTTTTTTTTTTATTAGAATTTTTGAATTTTGTTTTCTTTTCTTTAACTTGGAATGAATACTGAAATGAAAAATTTTAATTATCGCAGAATCTGGGAAATATTACTGTGTTCTCTTAAATTTCTTTTCATTTGTATCACAACATTTGTTAAATATTTATTAACATCGCAAGCTATATTTTGTATTCGTATTTTCTACTCTTGAGTGGTGGACGGGAGTTATTGGTAGTTCCTGCCTCTTTCCTCTCACTCTGGCACATACTGTTTGCTCTTAATTCACCTTGAGATCACTGTAAATGATGGACAGGGTAAAGTTCAATGAAAAAATCAAAGATTCATTCACTTAAATCTTCTTCTTTCTTTCAATTTCAGACTTCGCTAACGGGTAGACCGCAACACATTGTGTTAACCCTCCATTCAAAATCTCTACACGCTTCGGTTACCAACGGTGAAGAGCTTCTGCAAGATTCCATGACCTTGACCCCTCAGGGTCTGGGGTTTACAGTCACGCCGTGACCTTGAACTTTAACCCCTCATTTGTAACCATGGCCATGGATCCTCCGTGTGATTCGCGAAATAGCAACTGTGCCCTGAAGACATTATTCACGTTTCAAAATTCCACTGCTTGGCTGTTTGGCGGCGAGTTCCATTTCGGGGAGCTGGTCGCCTCACTGCCTATTCCAGGAGTATCGTGACGGACACCAAAGGATTTGTTGGCTGCTTAGGTAGGTCACGTTCTTCACTATCTTTTATTTGATTTGATTTACCCACATCCAGATATTAAGGTGATCTCGGGTGGTTTTTTTGTAGGATTGTGGTCATACCAAGAATGTAGCTTGTCGGTTTCTTACATGTGAAAAATACACGGAAATTACACGGAAATTATAGAGAAATTGCAAAGGAAATTACACAGAAATTACACGGAATTTACACGGAAATTACACAGAAATTACACGGAAAATACACAGAAATTACACGGAAGTTACACGGAAATTACACAGAAATTACACGAAAATTACACGGAAATTACACGGAAATTACACGGAAATTACACGGAAATTACACGGATATTACACGGACCTTTTGTTTAACTTTGTAACCGAGCTGGAGTAGTGCAGGTGTGACACAACCCGCGTCGTGTCCGCTAGGTGCGTTTTATGGCAAAACATTTCATTCGGAAAAAAATGGAATGCGGGTTTCTTCCAC
>JAXRKP010002356.1:22500-30000 GCA_037039925.1 Doris montereyensis
AGCATTGTATTTTCAATCCAAACAGCATTGTGTTTTCAATCCAAACAGCATTGTGTTTTCAATCAAACAGCAAACAGCATTGTATTTTCAATCCAAAACAGCATTTTCAATATATTTTCAATCTAAACAGCATTGTGTTTTCAATCCAAACAGCATTGTGTTTTCAATCCAAACAGCATTGTGTTTCAATCCAAACAGCATTGTATTTTCAATCCAAACAGCATTGTATTTTCAATCCAAAAGCATTGTGTTTTCAATCCAAACAGCATTGTATTTTCAATCCAAACAGCATTGTATTTTCAATCCAAACAGCATTGTATTTTCAATCCAAACAGCATTGTGTTTTCAATCCAAACAGCATTGTATTTTTCAATCCAAACAGCATTGTGTTTTCAATCCAAACAGCATTGTGTTTTCAATCCAAACAGCATTGTATTTTCAATCCAAACAGCATTGTATTTTCAATCCAAACAGCATTGTGTTTTCAATCCAAACAGCATTGTGTTTTCAATCCAAACAGCATTGTATTTTTCAATCAAACAGCATTGTGTTTTCAATCCAAACAGCATTGTGTTTTTCAATCCAAACAGCATTGTGTTTTCAATCCAAACAGCATTGTGTTTTCAATCCAAACAGCATTGTGTTTTCAATCCAAACAGCATTGTAGTTTTGATCCCGGTTTTTTAAAAGTTTTTTTTTTACTGAAGGCGTCATATGACAGAACAGGACATTGACAAAAAGCAGTCCATTTTCCATTTATGGCTAGAGGTTTCTTGGGTTTGAAGGGTTTATGGGTTTTTCTTTTTTGTTTGTTTTGTTGTTGTTGTTGTTGGCTGTACGCTGTATGTTTTGAAACTGCATTTATCAACATTTTGTTCTTCTCAGCTTCAAAGGCTGTATCAGAGATCTGAATATCAACACCCGTGAACAAAATTTTATGAACTCTGCCTTATCTCCCTTTGGTAATGACCCACTGCCACCAAGCCCTGGATGTGGCCGTGATGAGAGCTGCCAGAGAAGCCCCTGCGACAACGGTGGCATTTGTAGGCCTGGCTGGGATAAAGCCACCTGCCAGTGTGAAACAGCTTTTCTGGTGAAACTTGTTCTGAAAGGTAAAAAACGCATTTTGATGAATGAAGATGCTATCTATACCTTAACCCCGGTAAGGCTTTGACCGGTAAATGCCGGTTTGTTACAGCACTCCTGGGATTTACCGGTTGCCTGCTACAAATCTCAACGCGATGCCCTGAATATGCCGGGAAGGAAGGACGGGTCAGAGAGACCTGAATATTTCTCATTCTTGTTACCCTCTTACTGTCTTACGTTCATTCTCTTTTGAAATAATGCTTTCTGATTGGTTAACCATTTAGTAAACAGAATGCGTAATTGGTCTTGTTGTCTCCTACTAAATTATTGAAAAAGAATGGAATCGTCCTAGTTTGGCTTGGCTTGGGTGAGATCAGATTTATCGCCATGCGACAGAATAGGTGATGGCCTGGTCAGAAGTGACACTTCCCTGTGAACTCGTCAAACTTTGTGGACAGCCTCGCGCCGCGGCGATGACTGTCAGCGAGCCAACGAGCGTGTGGCAGTCACTGCGATGACTGTCAGCGAGTCAACTAGCGTGTGGCAGCCACTGCGATGACTGTCATGAGTCAGCGAGTCACTGCGAGGACTATCACGAGTCCCAGCAGCGTGTGGCAGTCACTGCGATGACTGTCAGCGAGTCAACGAAGCGTGTGGCAGTCCACTGCGATGACTGTCAGCGAGTCAACTAGCGTGTGGCAGTCACTGCGATGACTGTCAGCGAGTCAACTAGCGTGTGGCAGTCACTGCGATGATCAGCGAGTCAACTAGCGTTTGTCAGCCACTGCGCTGGCTGAGCAGCCACTCTTCTTATGTTAACGCCTTAATGTCCTTTTGACCTATCTGTTCCTGCCTTTCTATCCGTCTTCAATCTTATATACTAATTTCTTTACATACTCTCTGTTTATGAACTTGAAATAACAATGAAGAGTCCATTTTTTAAAAGTCTATAGTTCTTCCCTCTAAAAGGTCACCCTTGCATGGAAGTATCTGGAAATAATCAACAAGAACGTGAAAGAACACTCCATATTCCAAAAAAGATAGTATAATGCTACTTTTAATTGACATGTTTGTGTTTGACTGACAAGGGATTGAGAAGGACTCTGAGTGAAATGGCCTGTTGGGGATAAATTATGCGCAGTTGATGAGCCTGCACTTGTCCAAGGATCTTTGTTAAATACCTTACTTTCCATCTTTGTCTTTATTAAATAGGATCTTTATCTTTGTTAAATACCTTACTTTCCATCTTTATCTTTATTAAATACCTTACTTTCCATCTTTATCTTTGTTACATACCTTACTTTCCATCTTTATCTTTGCCTGTACTTTTCATCTTTATCTTTATTAATACTTTTACTTTCCATCTTTATCTTTGATACATACCTTACTTTCCATCTTTATCTTTATTAAATACCTTACTTTCCATCTTTATCTTTATTAAATACTTTACTTTCCATCTTTATCTTTATTAAATACCTTACTTTCCATCTTTATCTTTATTAAATACTTTACTTTCCATCTTTATCTTTATTAAATACATACTTATCTTTATCTTTATTAAATACTTTACTTTCCATCTTTATCTTTGATCCCCACCTTACTTTCCATCTTTATCTTTATTAAATACCTTACTTTCCATCTTTATCTTTGATACATACCTTACTTTTCCATCTTTATCTTTATTAAATACTTACTTTCCATCTTTATCTTTGATACATACCTTACTTTTTCATCTTTATCTTTGACTTTACTTTCCATCTTTATCTTTTGTGTACTTTCCATCTTTATCTTTGTTGTTAAATACCTTACTTTCCATCTTTATCTTTATTAAATACCTTACTTTCCATCTTTATCTTTATTAAATACCTTACTTTCCATCTTTTATCTTTATTAAATACCTTACTTTTCATCTTTATCTTTATTAAATACCTTACTTTTATCTTTATCTTTATTAAATACCTTACTTTCCATCTTTATCTTTGATACATACCTTACTTTCCATCTTTATCTTTGATCTTTGATACATACCTTACTTTCCATCTTTATCTTTGATACATACTTACTTTCCATCTTTATCTTTGATACATACCTTACTTTCCATCTTTATCTTTATTAATACTTTACTTTCCATCTTTATCTTTGATACATACCTTACTTTCCATCTTTATCTTTGATACATACCTTACTTTCATCTTTTATCTTTGATACATACCTTACTTTCCATCTTTATCTTTGGATACACACCTTACTTTCCATCTTTATCTTTATACAACTTATCACCTTACTTTCCATCTTTATCTTTGATATATACCTTATCTTTATCTTTGATACATACCTTACTTTCATCTTTATCTTTGATACATACCTTACTTTATCTTTATCTTTGATACACCTTTCTTTATCTTTATCTTTATTAAATACCTTACTTTCCATCTTTATCCATACTTTTCATCTTTATCTTTGTTAAATATCTTTATTAAATACTTTACTTTCCATCTTTATCATTAAATACCTTACTTTTGCATCTTTATCTTTGATACATGCAACACTTTCATCTTTATCTTTTAAATACCTTACTTTCCATCTTTATCTTTGATACACACCTTACTTTCCATCTTTATCTTTTTTAAATACCTTACTTTCCATCTTTATCTTTGATACATACCTTACTTTCCATCTTTATCTTTGATACATACCTTACTTTCATCTTTATCTTTGATACACACCTTACTTTCCATCTTTATCTTTGATACATACCTTACTTTCCATCTTTATCTTTATTAAATACTTTACTTTCCATCTTTATCTTTATTAAATACCTTACTTTCATCTTTATCTTTGATACATGCCTTACTTTCCATCTTTATCTTTATTAAATACCTTACTTTCCATCTTTATCTTTGATACATGCCTTACTTTCCATCTTTATCTTTTTTTAAATACCTTACTTTCCATCTTTATCTTTGATCTACACACCTTACTTTCCATCTTTATCTTTGATACACACCTTACTTTCCATCTTTATCTTTGATACACCTTACTTTCCATCTTTATCTTTGATACACACCTTACTTTCCATCTTTATCTTTGATACACACCTTACTTTCCATCTTTATCTTTATTAAATACCTTACTTTCCATCTTTATCTTTGTTACATACTGTACTTTTCATCTTTATCTTTGATACATACCTTACTTTTCATCTTTATCTTTGATACATACCTTACTTTTCATCTTTGTCTTTTTTAAATACCTTACATTCCATCTTTGTCTTTTTTAAAACCTTCCTTTCCATCTTTCAGCTTCGTCTCACACTTTTCTGGAAACACGTTGGATTTTCAAACACTGGGATTAGAGTTCAGGACGAGGGGGAAACTTTTCAACGTTACTTCTTATCCAACTGCTGGGAAACGATGGCAATCCAGCCGATTTGAGTGAACTTAAATTTCCTCTGGCTTTTCTTCAAATTTACTCCAGTTTTAGTCAGAGTAAGTTGGATATCTGTTTAGTCTGTATCTGTATGATACGTTGTAGAAACTAGTAATGGCGCTTCCCAACGGACAGTTTACAGACGTGACAGTCTTTGTCTAAAAACATCAATTAATGTTGAGTTGATGATGTGATCATCGAGGTTATTCCAATCAGTGATGGTACGAATGAAGAAATGATTTATGTAGTTGTTTGTACGTGATGGTGGTATTGGGCAGCAAGTTGTGTTGTTTGTGACGTAGGACTCAATTATATTATTTGTGTTGTGTGTGTTTTTAAACTTGCCATGGCTTGGGCATGCCTTAGGGACGTTTTGGGATCAGGAATTTCTGGGGAATTGACGTCATCATTTTAAACATGAAGGCTAGTCTGTCTGTTTTCTTCCATCTTTGAGGTCAGGTAGGTTTTGATCCAGGAGCATAGACGTGGAAACTGCATTTACCATGTGGGGTGGGGGGGGTGATTGGCGGGTGCTATTGATAGGTCCTACTTCCTTCCTTTCACTCCTTTATATGTCTTCCATCTTGACATATCCAAATTATGATAGATGGAAAAATATTTCAATCTAATTCACCACGAGATATATCCGAATTATGGTAGATGGGAAAGATTTCAATCTAATTCACCACGAGATATATCCGAATTATGGTAGATGGGAAAGATTTTAATCTAATTCACCACGAGATATATCCAAATTATGGTAGATGGGAAAGATTTCAATCAAATTCAAGATACCACGAGATCAATCAAATCAGATCTATCCGAATTATGGTAGATGGGAAAGGTTTCAATCTAATTCACCACGAGATCTATCCAAATTATGGTAGATGGGAAAGGTTTCAATCAAATTCACCACGAGATATATCCAAATTATGGTAGATGGGAAAGGTTTCAATCTAATTCACCACGAGATATATCCAAATTATGGTAGATGGGAAAAGGTTTCAATCAAATTCACCACGAGATATATCCAAATTATGGTATATGGGAAAGGTTTCAATCTAATTCACCACGAGATATATCCAAATTATGGTAGATGGGAAAGGTTTCAATCTAATTCACCACGAGATATATCCGAATTATGGTAGATTGGAAAGGTTTCAATCTAATTCACCACGAGATCTATCCGAATTATGGTAGATTGGAAAGATTTTCAATCTAATTCACCACGAGATGGGATTTCAGTATATATCCAAATTATGGTAGATGGGAAAAGGTTTCAATCAAATTCACCACGAGATATATCCGAATTATGGTAGATGGGAAAGGTTTCAATCAAATTCACCACGAGATATATCCGAATTATGGTAGATTGGAAAGGTTTCAATCTAATTCACCACGAGATCTATCCAAATTATGGTAGATGGGAAAGGTTTCAATCTAATTCACCACGAGATCTATCCGAATTATGGTAGATTGGAAAGATTTCAATCTAATTCACCACGAGATCTATCCGAATTATGGTAGATGGGAAAGGTTTCAATCTAATTCACCATGAGATCTATCCGAATTATTAGATTGGAAAGATTTCAATCTAATTCACCACGAGATATATCCGAATTATGGTAGATGGGAAAGGTTTCAATCTAATTCACCACGAGATCTATCCGAATTATGGTAGATTGGAAAGATTTCAATCTAATTCACCACGAGATCTATCCGAATTATGGTAGATGGGAAAGTTTCAATCTAATTCACCACGAGATCTATCCGAATTATGGTAGATTGGAAAAAGGTTTCAATCGAGATTATCCGAAATGGTAGATGGGAAAGATAATTCACCACGAGATCTATATGGTAGATTGGAAAGATTTCGAGAATCCTAATTCAATCTAATTCACCACGAGATATATCAAATTATGGTAGAAGAGTGTAATGGACGCGTAACTTGTGTTCTCTCTTTGTCCTGTTCCTTCAAGTAAAGTAAAGTTATGTATTAAAAGTAAGTTATGTATTAAAAGTAAACTTATGTATTAAAAGTAAATTGATGTATTAAAAGTAAACTTATGTATTACATATAAACTTACGTGCTAAAAGTAAACTTCTGTGTTAATAGTAAACTGATGTGTTAAAGTTAAACTTATGTGTTCAAAGTAAACTTGTAATAATTAAGAGTAAACTTATGTGTTACAAATAAACTTACGTGTTAAAAGTAAACTTATGTGTTACAAATAAACTTACGTGTTAAAAGTAAACTTCTGTGTTAATAATAAACTGATGGGTTAAAAGTTAACTTATGTGTTCAAAGTAAACTTATGTGTTGATAGTTAATTTATGTGTTAAAAGTAAACTTATGTGCTAAGTAAACTTATGTGTTAATAGAAAACTTATTTATTAAAAAGTAAACTTATGTATTACAAATAAACTTATGTTACAAATAAACTTATGTGTTAAAAGTAAACTTATGTGTTAAGTAAACTTATGTGTTAAAAGTAAACTTATGTGTTAAAAGTAAACTTATGTGTTAAAAGGGGTAAACTTATGTGTTAAAAGTAAACTTATGTGTTAAAAGTAAACTTATGTGTTAAAAGTAAACTTATGTGTTAAACTTATGTGTTAAAAATGTCATCAGAAAATGCTGATGTGAATGAAAGAATGGGTGAAGGAAAAGGAACACAATGCAACAGCAAAGGTTCATGTGTTTTTATGTGCTGTGAGGTTTTTTCTTATCTTACTTAATCTAAAATTTTGTCTCATTCCGTTTGACTAGCAATGTAAAACGAAAGAATGTCTTCATTCTACTCCACTTAACTGGTGTAGGTTTAAAGATATACCATTTGATTTCTTGTTGAAATCTCAAATTTGTGTTTTTTTGCTTTTCTAGATTCTTGGATGCTTTTTTTTGTTCTTCTGTTTTTTTAACTTGAAAAAAAGCTACAAAATCAAGATTTTTTCTATAAAAAGTAAAAACATTTCATTCATGTT
>JAXRKP010002356.1:35000-52500 GCA_037039925.1 Doris montereyensis
TAACTATCATTGTTCACCTTATCCTTAACTATCATTGTTCTCCTTTATCCTGAACTATCATTGTTCTCTTTATCCTTAACTATCATTGTTCTCCTTATCCTTACCTATCATTGTTCTCCTTATCCTCAACTATCATTGTTAACCCTACCCGCACCTTTCATTGTTAACCCTACCCGCACCTTTCATTGTTAACCCTACCCGCACCTTTCATTGTTAACCCTACCCGCACTTATCATTGTTCTCCTTATCCTCAACTATCATTGTTCTCCTTTATCCTGAACTATCATTGTTCTCCTTATCCTTACCCATCATTGTTCTCCTTATCCTCAACTATCATTGTTCTCCTTTATCCTGAACTGTCATTGTTCTCCTTATCCTTACCTTTCATTGTTCTCCTTATCCTGAACTATCATTGTTCTCCTTATCTTCAACTATCATTGTTCTCCTTATCCTTACCTATCATTGTTCTCCTTATCCTTACCTATCATTGTTCTCCTGTATCCTTACCTATCATTGTTCTCCTTTATCCTTACCTATCATTGTTCTCCTTTATCCTTACCTATCATTCTTCTCCTTTATCCTTACCTATCATTGTTCTCCTTTATCCTTACCTATCATTGTTCTCCTTTATCCTTACCTATCATTGTTCTCCTTATCCTTACCTATCATTGTTCTCCTTTATCCTTACCTATCATTGTTCTCCTTTATCCTTACCTATCATTGTTCTCCTTTATCCTTACCTATCATTGTTCTCCTGATCCTTACCTATCATTGTTCTCCTTTATCCTCAGCTATCATTTTCTCCATATCCTCTTCCTCATTTTCTCCATATCCTCAACTATCATTTTCTCCATATCCTTAACTTCTCATTTTTCTCCTTATCCTCAACTATTACTTTCTCATACCCTCAACTATCATTGTTCTCCTTATCCTCAACTATCATTTTTCTCCTTACCCTCAAATATCATTTTCCCCATATCCTCAACTATCATTTTCTCCATACTCAACTATCATTTTCTCCTTATCCTCAACTATCATTGTTCTCCTTATCCTCAACTATCATTGTTCTCCTTATCCTCAACTATCATTGTTCTCCGTTATCCTCAACTATCATTGTTCTCCTTATCCCCAACTATCATTGTTCTCCGTTATTCTCAACTATTATTGTTCTCCTTATCCTCAACTATCATTGTTCCCGTTATTCTCAACTATAATTGTTCTCCTTATCCTCAACTATCATTGTTCTTCTTATCGTTATTGTTCTCCTTATCAACTATCATTGTTCTCCTTATCCTCAACTATTGTTGTTCTCCTTATCCTCAACTATCATTGTTCTCCTTATCCCCAACTATAATTGTTCTCCTTATCCTCAACTATGATTGTTCCCCTATTCTCAACTATCATTGTTCTCCTTATCCTCAACTATCATTGTTCCCGTTATTCTCAACTATCATTGTTCTCCTTATCTTGACCTAGCATTGTTCTACTTATTCTCAACTATCATTGTTCTCTTTATCCTCAACTATCATTGTTCCCGTTATTCTTGACCTATCATTGTTCTCCTTATCCTCAACTATCATTGTTCCCGTTATTATCAACTATTATTTTTTCTCATATCCTCAACTATAATTGTTCTCCTTATCCTCAACTATCATTGTTCTTCTTATCCTCACCTATCATTGTTCTCCTTATCCCCAACTATCATTGTTCTCCTTATCCTGAACTATCATTTGTTCTCCTTTTCCTCAACTATCATTGTTCTTACTTGTCCTCTACTATCATTGTTTCCCTTATCCTCAACTAGCATTGTTCTCCTTATCCTCAACTATCATTGTTCTTCTTATCCTCATCTTGACCTATCATTGTTCTCCTTATCCTCAACTATCAGTGTTCTCCTTTATCCTCAATTATCATTGTTCTCCTTATCCTCAACTATCATTGTTCTCCTTATCCTCAACTATCATTGTTCTTCTTATCTTGACCTATCATTGTTCTGCCCATCTTGAACTATCATTGTTCTCCTTATCCTCAACTATCATTGTTCCCGTTATCTTGACCTATCATTGTTCTTACTATCTTATCCTCAACTATCATTGTTCTCCTTATTCTTAGCTATCATTGTTCTTCTTCTACCTATTCTCTCCTATCATTGTTCTCCTATTCTCAACTATCATTGTTTCTCTACTATATTCTCTCTTATCTTGATATCATTGTTCTGCCCTATTCTCACCATCATTGTTCTCTTATCCTCCCTATTTTGACCTATCATTGTTTTCTCCATATTCTCAACTATCATTGTTCTCCTTATTTCAGCTATCATTTTTTTCTCCTATTCTCACCTATCATTGTTCTCCTATTCTACTATCATTGTTTCTCTACTTGATTCTCTGATATCATTGCTCTCTACTATTCTACCTATTGTCTCTCCTATTTTGAAGTATATCGTACTTCTCCATACTTCTCCTTCTATCATTGTTCTCCCTATTCTCTACCTATCATTTTTTTCTACTATCATTCTCACCTATAACATTCTCCCTGTCTCTCATCTAAAGCTGATCTCTACCTATTCTCAACTATCATTTATTCTCCTATTTCACAGTCCTATCATTCTTCTCTATATTCTCAACTATCGATATGATCTCTACCTATTCTCAACTATCATTGTTCTCTACTTATTCTCTGATATCATTGTTCTCTCCCTATTCTCAACTATCATTGTTCTCTCCCTATTCTGACCTATCATTGATCTCTCTTTATTCTCACCTATATCGTTGTTCTCCCCTATTCTCACCTATCATTGTTCTCTACCTAGTCCTCACCTTTGATTGGTCTCCCAAGACGCTAATGCTTCTCTCTGGCTATTGAAAATACGTAATAAACTTCTGTTTTCTATGTGATTGTTCTCTCTACCATTATAGCCTCATCATTCTGATCTCTACCTATTCTCATTCATCATTTATTCTCCCTATTCTCACCTATCATTGTTCTCTACCTATTCTCAACTATCATTGATCTCTACCTGTTCTCCTTCTATCATTATTCTCCCTATTCTCACTATCATTGTTCTCTACCTATTCTCAACTATCATTGATCTCTCCCTATTTTTAAACTATCATTTATTCTATCCCTATTTCTCACTATCATTATTCTCTTTGTTCTCAACTCATCATTGATCTCTAACTATTCTCAACTATCATTATTCTCCTATTCTGATCCTCATTATTCTCTGCCTCTTCTCAACTATCATTGATCTCTCCCTATTCTGATCTATAACGTTCTCTACTTATTCTGAACATCATTTTCTCTCCCTATTCTCACCTATCATTGTTCACACTCACCACACGTACACAGACACATCATTATTCTGTCGTCACTTCCCTTTCACACACACTATATTATCACCTATCGTTTGTTTCTCTCCCTCATTCTCACTCATCATTATTCACTTTCTTATACTATTTGTTCTCCCTATTCTCACCTATCATTGTTCTGCTACTCTCTCCCTGTTACTGTTCTCCCTATTTTCACCTATCATTGTTCTCTATTCTCTCCTATGTTGTTCTCTCTCTATTCTCACCTATCATTGTTCTCTCCCTATTCTCACCTATCATTGTTCTCTCCCTATTCCCACCCTATCATTGTTCTCTCCCTATTCTGACCTATCATTGTTCTCTCTCCCTATTATACGCCTATCGTTGTTCTCTCCCTATTCTCACTATCACTCATTTACATCAGTCCTCACATGTGATTGGTCTCTACAAGGGCTAAATGCTTCTTCTGGCGTGAAAAAACACACACACACATATACATATTTTTTCCTCTCCCTACTCCCCTTTTCACACACACACACACACACACACATATACATATTTTTTCCTCTCCCTACTCCCCTTTTCACACACACACACACACACACACACACACACACACATATACATATTTTTTCCTCTCCCTACTCCCCTTTTCACACACACACACATATACATATTTTGCCCTCTCCCTACTCCCATTTTCACACACACACACACACACATATACATATTTTGCCCTCTCCCTACTCCCATTTTCACACACACACACACACATATACATATTTTGCCCTCTCCCTACTCCCATTTTCACACACACACACACACACACATATACATATTTTGCCCTCTCCCTACTCCCCTTTTCACACACACACACACACATATACATATTTTGCCCTCTCCCTACTCCCCTTTTCACACACACACACACACACCACACACCATATACATATTTTGCCCTCTCCCTACTCCCCTTTTCACACACACACACACACACACATATACACATATACATATTTTGCCCTCTCCCTACTCCCCTGTTCACGCACACACACACACAAACACACACACACCCATACACAGACATACTCTGGTGTCTCCTCACCATGAGCCGTTGGCGGGTATTACTGGTAGGTCCTACTTTTTCCTTTTACTCTTTATCATATCTTTCTTTCATCCTTTTCTTTCCCTTTAATTCACCCTGAGATCATGCATATGATGGACGAGGTAAATTGCATTGAAACAAACAAAAGCCCTTCCCCCAATCTTCTTTTTATGGCTGTGTCCTCCGTTGCCGTGTTTCTAGCTCATAATGAAGATTCTAGTAAGGAGGCTTGAATACTAGGATAAAATGATGAAAACTGTTCACTCTTTCATCTTGCTGTTTCCTCTTAATGCCCCCCCCCCCCCACCCTGAGATCACTGCATAAGGGGGGGGGGCGAGATAAAGTGCAATGAAACAAACAAGAATGCTAATCCTTGAACTTTTACATGTTAGTACTTTTGTCATTATTGATGAATCCTTTTTTTACCAAAAGTAATAAATATAGACTTGATAAAGAATATTGAAACCTCCTACTCATAGAGACAAGAAAGACAAAAAGGGAAGAAACTCTAAAAAGATAGATTCAAACCAGCGACCTCCACATCTGCAGCCATTGGCTTGTCATGAAGGGAAAGTGCATAATGAACCTTGCAACGAGGCTTCTTATCAGGGAGCTTGATCAACCAAACCTTTCATGCGAATCGAATCAAAGCTAGAGAATGTAGTCCTAATTCTGACATTTTCCTAATTGTGACATTTTCCTAATTGTGACATTTTCCTAATTCTGATATTTTCCTAATTCTGACATTTTCATGTCAAAAAGATGCAAAAGGAATACCAGCATTCAACACGCGACACCTGCATCTTCTCCAGGAGGGGGTGTACAGTAATATAACCTGTTCCACTACAGTACTATAACCTGTTCCACTAGAGTAATATAACCTGTTCAACTAGAGTAATATAACCTGTTCCACTAGAGTAATACAACCTGTTCCACTAGAGTAATATTACCTGTTCCACTACAGTACTATAACCTGTTCCACTAGAGTATTATCACCTGTTCCACTAGAGTAATATAACCTGTTCAACTACAGTACTATAACCTGTTCCATTACAGTAATATAACCTGTTCCACTACAGTAATATAACCTGTTCCACTAGAATATTATCACCTGTTCTACTAAAGTAAAATCACCTGTTCCACTACAGTACTTTCACCTGTTCCACGACAGTACTATCACCTATTCCACTAAAATAATATCACCTGTTCCACTACAGTACTATCACCTGTTCCACTACAGTAATATCACCTGTTCCACTACAGTACTATCACCTGTTCCACTACAATAATATCACCTGTTCCACTACAGTATTATCACCAGTTCCACTTCACCTTATAGAACTTTCCTCTTCTTCTCCTTTCTCTTCCTCTTTTTCTTCTTCTTCTTCTTCTTCTTCTTCTTCTTCTTCTTCTTCTTCTTCTTCTTCTTCTTCTTCTTCTTCTTCTTCTTCTTCTTCTTCTTCTTCTTCTTCTTCTTCTTCTTCTTCTTCTTCTTCTTCTTCTTCTTCTTCTTCCTTCTTCTTCTTCTTCTTCTTCTTCTTCTTCTTCTTCTTCTTCTTCTTCTTCTTCTTCTTCTTCTTCTTCTTCTTCTTCTTCTTCTTCTTCTTCTTCTTCTTCTTCTTCTTCTTCTTCTTCTTCTTCTTCTTCTTCTTCTTCTTCTTCTTCTTCTTCTTCTTCTTCTTCTTCTTCTTCTTCTTCTTCTTCTTCTTCTTCTTCTTCTTCTTCTTCTTCTTCTTCTTCTTCTTCTTCTTCTTCTTCTTCTTCTTCTTCTTCTTCTTCTTCTTCTTCTTCTTCTTCTTCTTCTTCTTCTTCTTCTTCTTCTTCTTCTTCTTCTTCTTCTTTTTCTTCTTCTTCTTCTTCTTCTTCTTTTTCTTCTTCTTCTTCTTCTTTTTCTTCTTCTTGATTTTTGAAGACTTGTATTGCTTATTGTATTATGGTTAGATTTATGAATTTCTAACGTTGTCAAAAATGTTTTTGAAACTATTTGAGGTTTTAGCGCTCTGTGGCAAACTGTTACAGTTTAATTGTTGAGAGCAAAAATGAGTATAAATGTGCGTCTGTTCAGAATTAATAGTTTGAATAATAACAACATTGCATTTGATGGAATGAAATTAGAAGATGTCGGCCAGGTCACATATTTGGGAAGTGTCGTAAGCAAAACAGGAGGGACAGACCAGGATATCAGCACCAGAATTGAGAAGGCAACAGCAGCATTTAGGACCCTAAGACCATTTTGGAATTCACAGACCGTATTCCTATAAACAAAAATCCTTATTTCCAACACAAATATAAAATCAGTCCTTCTGTATGCTTGTGAAACATGGCGCACCACTAACACATCCACAAGAATACTTCAAACATTTATTAACCAATGCCTGAGACAAATCCTATACAACAAATGGTTTGATCAAACTACAAACGAGGAACTTTAGGAAATGACACATCAAGAACCGATAGAAGTACAGATTAAGAGAAGAAAATGGGGATGACCTTGACACGCCCTTAGAAAATCATCAGAGAACATAACACGGCAGGCCTTGAAATGGAATCCACAATGGAATAGATGTTAAGGGAGACCAAAGACAGCAGGAGGAGGTCAACCCTGCAGGAAGCTCGGTAGCTAGGTGGCACAGGACAGAGAGAAGGGGAGAGACCTCATTGGCGGCATATGCCCCACCCGGGGTACAAGAGTATAAGTAAAGTAGGTCAAGTCTAGATGGTGGCATGGTGAAATTGTTGAAGAATTTTTTTGTTTTTGTATTTCTTACTTCAAGTTGTTCGAGTGGGATTTTGAAAGAGAGGTGTGGAGTGTCTTGACCTGGTATAATCTCTTGGTCATTGGGTAGTGACAGTCTTGACCTGGTATAATCTCTTGGTCATTGGTTTGTGACAGTCTTGACCTGGTATAATCTCTTGGTCATTGGTTTGTGACAGTCTTGACCTGGTATAATCTCTTGGTCATTGGGTAGTGACAGTCTTGACCTGGTATAATCTCTTGGTCATTGGGTAGTGACAGTCTTGACCTGGTATAATCTCTTGGGTGGTCATTCGTTTGTGACAGTCTTGACCTGGTATAATCTCTTGGTCATTGGGTAGTGACAGTCTTGACCTGGTATAATCTCTTGGGTGGTCATTGGTTTGTGACAGTCTTGACCTGGTATAATCTCTTGGTCATTGGGTAGTGACAGTCTTGACCTGGTATAATCTCTTGGTCATTGGGTAGTGACAGTCTTGACCTGGTATAATCTCTTGGGTGGTCATTCGTTTGTGACAGTCTTGACCTGGTATAATCTATTGGGTGGTCATTCGTTTGTGACAGTCTTGACCTGGTATAATCTCTTGGTCATTGGGTAGTGACAGTCTTGACCTGGTATAATCTCTTGGTCATTGGGTGGTGACAGTCTTGACCTGGTATAATCTCTTGGGTGGTCATTGGTTTGTGACAGTCTTGACCTGGTATAATCTCTTGAGTGGTCATTGGTTTGTGACAGTCTTGACCTGGTATAATCTCTTGAGTGGTCATTGGTTTGTGACAGTCTTGACCGAACTTACTCTTTTTTTTTAAAAACACTAAAAAGATATGGTAATATTGGTAATGTTGTGGTAAAAAATCAAGTCTCATCTCCATTACTCCTCAGCTATGATGGCGAGTTGTGTGAAAATGTGATTGACACGTGCTACAGCCAGCCTTGTTACAACGGAGGCAACTGCACCTACAGGGGTTTGTGTAGCTGTGTTGACGTTGTCATCGCCTGTGGGTGGCATGACGAAGCGTGTCAAAGGCGACGGTGTGAAGAACGCAGTGACTGCCAGGCATATCCCCTCTCTTATCTATGCCACTGCCCTGGTAAGTAGGCATATCCCTTCTCTTATCTATGCCACTGCCCTGGTAAGTAAGCATATCCCTTCTCTTATCTATGCCACTGCCCTGGTAAGTAGGCATATCCCTTCTCTTATCTATGCCACTGCCCTGGTAAGTAGGCATATCCCTTCTCTTATCTATGCCACTGCCCTGGTAAGTAGGCATATACCCTCTCTTATCTATGCCACTGCCCTGGTAAGTAGGCATATACCCTCTCTTATCTATGCCACTGCCCTAGTAAGTAGGCATATCCCTTCTCTTATCTATGCCACTGCCCTGGTAAGTAGGCATATACCCTCTCTTATCTATGCCACTGCCCTAGTAAGTAGGCATATACCCTCTCTTATCTATGCCACTGCCCTGGTAAGTAGGCATATACCCTCTCTTATCTATGCCACTGCCCTAGTAAGTAGGCATATCCCTTCTCTTATCTATGCCACTGCCCTGGTAAGTAGGCATATCCCCTCTCTTATCTATGCCACTGCCCTGGTAAGTATATATATCCGTTCTCTTATCTATGCCACTGCCCTGGTAAGTAGTAGTGCGGAAAATACAGGTCTATACTCAGTCCAGAATGTAAAATATTAATTTGTCTGAGCATATGTCATAATGTGAAGGGAAATGACGTTAACAAATTAAAGCACCATAGGAACATAGACAAGACAATACAAAAAAATAGACAGAAACAATTTGGCCATCATGGGGATTGAACCCGCAGCTTCTGAAGTCATCGAAAGCGTGTAAAAGCTACCGAGCTCCCAGAGACCCTTGGGGAATAAGCTTGTAGGTAAATAATGTACTACCCAAATATGCAAATAACAGAAAGTCAACATTTTGGTCCCAAACTCGCCAATCCAGGTGGTGCCCACCCCTCCCTCCCCTTAATGGCCATAATAAATATGTCATGTAATAAGGTGACATGTCATATCAATGAATGAAGCATGCAGTAACAAAGCATTCGATGAGGAAATTAGGAAGAACACTTATTACATTGTAAAGATTTTCAAAACAAACTTAAAACTGAGGAGAAGTTGACAACCTGTGATAGCAATTATAAAAAAATATATAATCTAGAACTATTATGGTTATGGTTTTTGGTATATGTCAGTCATCTCTTATTGACATTCTTCAATTGCAAAACACTCATTTCATGTTTGTTTATTGTTGTATTGTTTGCTTGTTTTTTTCTTTTTCTTCATAACTCTTTATGTTACATTGCAGATACTTACAAAGGCGCCCAGTGTACACAGGATGTTGATGAATGCAGCCCCACCACGCCGTGTCAGAATGGTGGAAGATGTGTTAACACAGTCGGATCTTTTGAGTGTGTCTGTGACAACACGGGGGTATCATGGCCGCCTGTGCCTTGAGGATAACATTGTGATGTGTCACGCTGAAGCCTTGTTTTAACAGTGGTATGTTTCTATTTCTTTTCACCCTATTGACGTTCATCTGTTTAGCTTGGTTGGGATTTCTATAGGAATTCTGGCACAGAATGCTTTATTTCTATTGATTTTACCGAGTATATAAAGTAAAGCAAGTCATCTGCAGAAACCTGGACACACTGAAAACAAATATCTGAGAAAGATCCTTAAGACATTTTGGCCAACCACTATATCTAGCAACGATCTTCAGAAAGAACATCACTACGTAATATCTCAGATTGTGAAGAAAGACAAGATGAAACTGGACTGGTCCACATCCTTAGGAGGAATGCTGATGCCATTCTAAAGTAGCCATCGGATGGACCGCTCAGGGACCAAGGAAGACAGGTCTTCTAGAAGCCTGGAAGAAGCCTCGAAAGGGAGATGGAGATCCAGAGATGGACGTGGGGGCAGCTGACAAATTGACATCTGAGTGGTGTTCAATGGCGATCCACTGTGTCGGCCTTATGTGTTGCCCAAGCACAACAGGAATTAAGGGAGTCACATCTTTGTTATTGAGCGTTGGGAAATCTAGAGTAGAGTTTTGATTTATCTAGGCATGCGACACAACGTGGTGGTTTGCCTTGCTTTCCATGCTGACTTTGTAATCCCTCGTCCAAGTCCAAAAACCAGTTATCCATTGCTGCTGGGTTGAAAGGAAGGCAATGAAAAGATTTGCCTGTATCGGGAATTGAACTCGGGTCTCCTAAGTGGTAGTCAAACGCTCCTCTGACCTCCAATGCTTTTATGAAACTTATCCTTTAGCGTTTAGATCGACAAAAAACGACAGACACAAAATATCCGCTGACAGTTCAAACCGACGAAACCGACACCTGCCCAGTACAGGCCCACATTGTTCAAGCCGACAGAAACAGACAAGTGACACGCCTATTTTCGTTAGCTCTAAATGGTCACATAAATGATGCCATTGCTCTGAATTTAGAATAGAATACAAAATTAAAGGTCCGGGAAACTTCACGTGACCAACTGAAGGCAGTAGCGCGAAAGTGCAGACCGATCCGCATTTATTTCTGAAGATCAGCTGGCAGGAAGACAAGAAAAATGTAAACAAACCAGGTTGCCACAGCGAAGGAAGTTGAACGACCAGAGCAAGATGGCCGTCGCTTGATTTAAACACGAAAGGGTTAAAATGTATGAGCGCAGTTGGTGGCCAAGTGGTTAGGCTGCCGGACTTGGGATAATGAGGTCCCAGTTGAATCCTTACAAAACTAAGTCCGACATTTTTATTCATTGTGAAAGACACTTAACGCACATTTCCCCACTTCACCCAGGTGCAACTGGGTACAAGCACTAACTTGGGAGTAAAATCCTGTATCAGACTAGCGTCCTGTCCAGGAGGTGATTATCATCGCCTACTATAGAAACTGGGATAAACTGCGGCTCTATGGGCTGTAACGGGCTTGACTGAATTTTATTTTACTTTTTTTAGATGTGTTGATTTCAGGGACATTTCCTCTGCATTCTGAAAAAAACTGACAAAATTAATTACTGATTTCACTGACACTGAATTAGGTAAAAGAAAAAAAATCCCTCCAGACCGTTAAGACCCATAAAGCCAGAGCATCAGTTTCTATAGCATAAAGTGGAAAGAGTGGTAACGTTTGACTTACTTGTCAGGATAACAGTTTGTTGCAGGTTTTCACTCCCCATCTTACTATTGGGTGGGTCAGGAAGTGGAATGACCCCTAAGTCCAAATGTTTCCAAAAATATAATAAGCACACCAGCCAGGGACCTATAACATGTGTTTTCTCCAATCAAACAATGAATCAAGGGTCATTGACCCCTATTTAGATTCATTTTTTAGTGATGTCAAGACTGTATGTGAAAAAGCAAGTTATGTTTTTGGAATCTTTAGCAGATATTTTCTCAAAACTAATCAAAATGGATTTCCGACTCAATCATTTCAAGGTGGCAACATGTCTATCCTAAATGGAACACCTCTAGACCCAGTCATTTCAAAGCCGCAACATGTCTATCCTAAATGGAACACACCTCTAGACCCAGTCATTTCAAATCCGCAATATGTCTATCCAAAGGAACACACCTTCAGACCAAGCCATTTTCAAGGTCACAACATGTCTATCCCAAGGAACACACCTTCCAGACCAAGTCATTTCAAGATCCCAACATGTCTATCCCAAAGAACACACCTTCAGACCAAGCCATTTCAAGGTCACAACATGTCTATCCCAAGGAACACCTTCAGACCAAGTCATTTCAAGGTCACAACATGTCTATCCCAAGGAACACACCTTCAGACCAAGTCATTCAAGGTCACAACATGTCTATCTCAAGGAACACACTCTCAGACCAAGT
This sequence comes from Doris montereyensis, assembly GCA_037039925.1. Lineage (NCBI taxonomy): Eukaryota > Metazoa > Mollusca > Gastropoda > Nudibranchia > Dorididae > Doris > Doris montereyensis. Next base: position 47,042 of record JAXRKP010002356.1, read on the forward strand.
CATCTCAAGGTCACTACATGTTTATCCCAAGGAACACACCTTCAGACCAAGTCATTTCAAGGTCACAACATGTTTATATCCCAAGGAACACACACCTTCAGACCAAGTCATTTCAAGGTCACAACATGTCTATCCCAAGGAACACACCTTCAGACCAAGTCATTTCAAGGTCACAACATGTCTATCCCAAGGAACACACCTTCAGACCAAGTCATTTCAAGGTCACAACATGTCTATCCCAAGGAACACACCTTCAGACCAAGTCATTTCAAGGTCACAACATGTCTATCCCGAACACACCTTCAGACCAAGTCATTTCAAGGTCACAACATGTCTATCCCAAGGAACACACCTTCAGACCAAGTATTGTCACAACTAATCCAAAATCCAAAGGATTCACCATTCTATATCATGTGTATCATAATGGACATGTTGTTTTGGTACTATGTTTCTTCTTTTCCTTCATGTACTGAAATATCAATAAGAAAAAGAGTTAGAAAGGAATGAAATGGGAGAATGAAAAACAAAAATGACATATCGCCAAAGAAATGTGTCTTTAGGACAATAAAGTTTTATCTCCTCTGTCTTATCTTATCTTATCTTATCTTATCTTATCTTACCACCAAAAATAACACTACCGCATCTTTTCATGTGTTTGATCGTCAGGCAATTGTACCAACACCGCAGGTAGTTACGAATGCCAGTGTACCAGTACTTGGACAGGAAAGCAGTGTGGGGAGAATAAAAACGACTGCCTTGAAAAGCCGTGTAGAAATGGCGGCACATGCCTGGACCTGTTGGGCAGCCACCACTGTGACTGTGCTGGGACAGGTAGGTGCTTATGGCGTGTTTACAGTAAGTAATGTGAAGGCCAGTAGAGCTGGAGCAAATCCCAGTTTTTGTAGCCTGTAAAGGCACGAGAAAAAAATGTATTGTCTCCTGAACACGATGAGGCCCAGAACTTTAACATCCTCGTCATAAAGTTAAAGTTAAAGCAAAAGATGGATTTATAATCTGTGTCCTGGCACAAGTACCCACTCTCCGACTGTGCATCATTTATCCCCCAGCAGACAATTTCATTCATCATAGTTCTTCTCAACTGCTGAGGGACAATACGGTACCCAAGCTTCTTAGGCACTGACCAGATCAATGCCTGAGTATTACTGTTCTACATTTGATTCGATTAAGAATAAATCGAGTTGAATGAATTTTCATGTACTATTCAAGTAAAAGTGGAAACATGAAGGAAACAAATCAGAATTGAATTTGTTTTTTTTAGTTATTTTTTCTTTTAATAAAAGACACGAGGTCTAGTTTTCCCCCCCCCTCCCCCCCCCCCTCCTTATATAGTTTTGTTTATCCACACTTTTCAAATTATTATGTCTGTTGTGGCCAGGCTTCCAGGGAGATAACTGCACAGAGAATATAGACGACTGTGTAAACAATCGGTGCCAGCATGAAGCCCCTTGTAGAGATGGGGTCAGACAGTACACTTGTTTGTGTAATGAAACTGGAGGGTACACAGGAGATTTCTGCCAGGTAACGTATTCATTAAAAGGCTATTTCTGTGTAATCTTTTCCCCGTTGTCTCAGTTTATTATGTATATATTACTACTACTATTATTGTTGTTATTATTATTATTATTATTATTATTATTATTATTATTATTATTATTATTATTATTATTATTATTATTATCATTATTATTATTAGTATTATTATTATTATTATTATTATTATTATTATTATTATTATTATTATTATTATTATTATTATTATTATCATTATTATTATTATTATTATTATTATTATTATTATTATTATTATTATTATTATTATTATTATTATTATTATTATTATTATTATTATTATTATTATTATTATTATTATTATTATTATTATTATTATTATTATTATTTTTATTATTATTATTATTATTATTATTATTATTATTATTATTATTATTATTATTATTATTATCCTTATTATTATTATTATTATTATTATTATTATTATTATTATTATTCATCATTATTATTATTATTATTATTATTATTATTATTTTTATTAATATTATTATTATTATTATTATTATATGATTATTATTTATGATTTTTATTATGATTATTATTATTATTACTATTATATGATTATTATTATGATTATTATTATTATTATTATTATTATTATTATTTATTATTATTATTATTATTATTATTATTATTATTATTATTATTATTATTATTATTATTATTATTATTATTATTATTATTATTATTATTATTATTATTATTATTATTATTATTATTATTATTATTATACATCTATATATTCTTAAAAAATAGAAGTTCCTTCCATTTCATAAAGCTGGATTCGGATTCTGGCTTCTATGATGTGAAGTGAAAGGAAGAATAAAAACATGAAATAATATTAAACCACCACAGGAACAAAGACGAGACAAATACAAAGGAATAGAAAGAGAACACTTTCTAGGCACCAATGGAACTGAACCTGGGACCTTCGTTGGCACCCATGACCTCACTATGAAAAGTGAGCGCATTACCAATCAAGGTGATTAAACTAACAGGTGATAATACCTGGCTGACCCACGTCTGTGACAAGTTTACTCCAAATCTGATGCTGGTACTCATTTATATCTGGGTCGAGTGAGAAAACAGCTGGTAAGTGTAGCGTTTTCAAGGTGCTCAATGTCAGCATGACAAAGATTTGCATCTGGGATTCCCGTAGCCCAAGCCTGACAACCACACACTAGGTCACCAATAGGCATATTCGTTATACGCATATAATACAATATATATATATATAATATATATATATATATATATATATATATATATATATATATATATATATATATATATATATATATATATAATATATATATATATATATATATATATATATATATATATATATATATATATATATATATATATATATATATATATATATATATATACTTATATATATATATAAGATGTCTTGACTTTTCGACATTGATGGCTTCAAAAATGATGTTCAATTCACTCAAGCAACAGTCACCATAGGTTGATGTCATTCCTACCTTTGCTGTACCTTAGGCATTAGATTACATTGACGATCGACTTGTGATGTACTCACCATAACCACATTACCTCTTTCAGAATGCACCTCATCCTGCACACCTAATTTCTGTTTGAACAATGGCAGCTGTTCCTTCAAGGAAAACGGCGTCCTTTCATGTGATTGTTCAGGAACTGGTTACTATGGTGACGTGTGTCAGATAGATCTCAACGAGTGCAGCGACAAGAGCCACAAGTGCCAATCTGGCTCTACATGCACCAATGAAGTAGGGACATATCGGTGTCACTGCAGTGAGGATATGTCGGTAAATATCAATTCATTTGATAATTCCGTTCGATGTTTTGGTCCTGAAAATAGTTTAATAATAATAATAATAATAATAATAATAATAATAATAATAATAATAATAATAATAATAATAATAATAATAGCATATGAGGAGAGTAAAGATTTGAAATGATCATGAAATGATCATGTGTATTAAATAATATTATCTAAAAGTCATATCAGCCTGTCTTGTTCTCTGTGTTTTTATCTGTTCCCGTGCGTCATTCTGTCTCGTTTATCTTAAGAGCTTTGTCTCTGTCTGTTCCTGTGCGTCATTCTGTCTCGTTTATCTCAAGAGCTTTGTCTCTGTCTGTTCCTGTGCGTCATTCTGTCTCGTTTATCTCAAGAGTTTTGTCTCTATCTGTTCCTGTGCGTCATTTTGACTCGTTTATCTCAAAAGCTTTGTCTCTATCTGTTCCTGTGCGTCATTCTGTCTCGTTTGTGTCAAGAGCTTTGTCTCTGTCTGTTCTCCAGTCTCTCCCTACTTGTCGGTTCCTCTGCCACTGCCCCTCTCCTCTCACAGATGGTTGGCTGGCATGGCCGGTAGTCGTGGTAGGTCCTGCTTCTTTCCCTTTCACTCTTTTACGTATTTGTCGCCTTGCTGCTTCCCCTTCATTCCCCCTGAGATTACCACATATGGTGGATAAGGTAACATTTCAAGCGAACCAACAACTCTCTTTCTCTCTTTTTTTTTTCTCTCTCTCTTCTCTCTCTCTCTCTCTCTCTCTCTCTCTCTCTCTCTCTCTCTCTCTCTCTCTCTCTCTCTCTCTCTCTCTCTCTCTCTCTCTCTCTTTCTCTCTCTCTTTATTATTTATTATTATTTATTTCTTTAAAACAATTTTTGATCATTTAAAAAAAAATTTTTTTTCTCTATTTTTTTAATATCATTTATTGATTTGAGTATTAATGTCTATTTATTCCTTTTCATTTTTTCTCCTCAGGACTCTACTGCGAAAAAGCCTCGAGTCAGCAAGACGATTCGTCTTCCTCCAGTGCTAGCACTGGCACACTGGTGGCCGTATTTCTGATTATTGCCCTTGTTTCTGTCATGCTGGCCTTGCTCTTTGTCCTGTGGCACATCAAAAGAAACGGAAAACTCAGGGCAGGTACATGCCATCTGCTGCTGAGGGCGCTGTCACCTCAAACATTCCCATGGACAAGCTGGCTGACAGGGGGAGAGACTTATTTAACATTGACAATGATATGTACTACTGATATGATAAGGTGTTGTGTGGGTAGGTGTGTGTGTGTGTGTGTGTGTGTGTGTCTGTCTGTGTGTGAAGGTTCTCCAACCTCACACTGTTACATCTTTCTCAGAGGCCATAGAAAGCTTGATGTTCATCTCCACCCATTTACCTGTTTATTTTTCTTTTTATCCAACACACTATCTGTGTGATCTCAGTCTCCCTGTCTGTCTGCTTGTCTGTGTGTCTTCCTTTCTCTCTGTCTCTGTCTCTCTCTGTCTCTGTCTGTCTGTCTGTCTGTCTGTCTGTCTGTCTGTCTGTCTGTCTGTCTGTCTGTCTGTCTGTCTGTCTCTCTCTCTCTCTCTCTCTCTCTCTCTCTCTCTCTCTCTCTCTCTCTCTCTCTCTCTCTCTCTCTCTCTCTCTCTCTCTCTCTCTCTCTCTCTCTCTCTCTCTCTCTCTCTCTCGTTTCTCTATATGAATTTGCCTATTTATCAACTCATTTGTCCAAGAATCAAGCTGTCCGTTTTCAAGATGTCCTCCATTTATTAACTTTTAATATTGAGCAAGTTATCAGTTATCAGTAAATAATTGTTTAAGTAGGTATTTGCATATCAATATAATATACTATATTATATATCTATATTATTTATACAATGTATATTTTTTTACTAAATGTATCAGACATTCCAATTTCTTACTTTTCTGTAGTTTCAATGTTATTGGTTGATGTGTTTTTGTCGTCTTTTTCGGGACAGCAGAAAATTCTTTTGAAACACTAATGCGGCACTTGTCTTTTTGTATGTCAGTGGGAATAAATGTGTATCATCATGACAAAATGTCTACCAGTCTATTGTTTTGCTTTT
>JAXRKP010002357.1:5000-12500 GCA_037039925.1 Doris montereyensis
TCATCACCAAAACAATGCAAATATGAATTGAATGTAGTTAAATAGTCGTCACCAAAACAATGCAAATATGAATTGAATGTAGTTAAATAGGCGTCACCAAAACAATGCAAAAATGAATTGAATGTAGTCAATTAGTCGTCACCAAAACATATTTCATGGTTCTAATGGTCAAAAGGCATACGTAAATACCACGTGTACCATTTCATGAAAATGTGAGCCTGATTGGTCGAGAAATAAAGGCACTAGGTCGGATCGCATTTCTTTATTATGTATTCACACATATATTCGTTGTTATAGTGATATGACCGACTAACCCACATTTTTCTCTCTAAAAATATTCATTTCTTACAGCTCCTATCGTATTACCATTGTATTCCTATACTGACAAAATATTTGAAAAGTATTATGGGATAACAACAACAACGAGTGTATCAGAAAGGAAATAAAAGTTTTACATTGTTTACTTCGTTGTTACAGTTTGGACTTCAAAACGTTGATGGTCTTGCTGTTAGCACCAGTGAACCCTTTTATTCCCTGCAGGTGTCATGTCAACAAGTTTCAGGCTGAAAACTGTGTTGTCATAATTGCTTTCAATACTGCCAAAACCATTATTTACATTGTCATCAAAGCATTTGGAAAAACAACACATACATACAGAAATCAAATGGTAGACGATTTGCCAGTAGAAAGATAGAGAGCACAGGAGAAGGGAGGTAAATACAGTAAATAAAAGTCATCTAGTGCTACGCTAATAACACTACTACTCTGATAGCCAGACCGAAGTCATCAAACAAAAACAACGTAATCTGTATCAAAACATCTCAAAGAAATCAGAATCATCGCAACAGATACGTAAAGTGTTGCTTACTTAATGCACAATCCATACGACAAATGCGACGAAATGAATCCATTAATACATTACACAGAGAGTAACTTAACATGCATCACTGAGAAATGGCTGAGGAACTCTGCAAATGAAAGCATAGTTGAACGACTCACACCAAACGGCAAGAAGACGTTTTCATTCCGGCGATTATCAGGAAGAGATGGTGGAAGTGCACTTGTTTACAACCAAACACTAACATTAACAGCTTGCCGGAAATCGTTCATGTCGTTTGAAGCCTGTGAAGTGCTTTTAAATATCCCACACCAGTCATTCATAATTGTATGTGTCTATAGACCGTCTCCAAACAAGAGAAATAACAATGTAACTCTACGTTTTTAAATGAATGTCCTAATCAACTAGACCTCTATGCACTCAGAACAGAAACATTAATCCTCCTCGGTGATTTTCATTTTCATTTGCATTCTATATCTGACTGCTTCACCTCATCTTTAAAAAGGAATGTTAGTTCACGAGGACTACAACAACACATAATGAATCCGACACATAGATGTGGCCATACTATTGACTGACTTGTCTCAGGATCTGACCAAAATACCATCATACCACAGTGAGATAGCATTTGAAATTAATGTTGAAAAGCCAAGAACAACAAAAAGAATAGCTAAATCAAGAAATGTTTTGTAAAGATGTGAAAGATAATTTTTTTTCAAAAATGAAAGTTCTACAACAAGACCTGAACACTAAAATGAACTCCTGATAAATATCTTAGACTTTTCCGCCCAGTAGAAGAATGGCGTATTTCTCCCCGTCAATTTGCTCTTCACTGGATCAGGATATCAATTCAAGTGCTGCAAAACAGGAACATCCTCGAGCAGAACGTCACCGCTAGCGTAAAATTACCTTGATTCTTCACACACAAAGAAAAACCTGCCACATAAGTTTTTGATATTTTTTAATCATAAGATATTGAATTTGAGGAAACATTTTAATGTTCTTGATTATGTAAAAGAACTTAAAATATTTGAAGATGAATGTCTAGACTATTGTGAACTTCTCACTGGAGAGAATGTAATCAACATTATAATGAAAGCACAATCCAAACACTGTCATCTAGATTCAATTCCAACACAATTGTTGAAAACGTGCTTAGCTTATTTCGCCCCAAGAGTCACAACAATTATCAATGAATCCCTTCAAGTAGGCAACGTGAGGACAATGTTTAAGAACGCCCTTTCAAACCTATCTTTAAGGAAGAAAGTTTAGGCAAAGAGGATATTTAAAGTCATCGCCCTGTTGCGAACCTCCCGTTCATTTCAAAGGTACTAGAAAAGGCAGTCTTAGTACAACTGCTAAAACATAATAAAATGGGGAAAAAATTCCTTATGGAAAAATTCCAATCACCCACTTCAAATCTATTGATATATCCATCTACTCATATATTCCTCTATCTACATATACCCTTGCCTCATTCACTCTCTCCTCCAACCTTTCACTCACACTTTCCCCTCCCCTTGTCCGAGTCACTCCACTCGCCCCTCTCCCCTTCTCTCACCAACTTATCTCCCCTTGTCTCATTACTATCTCCCTCATCTTTCACTCGCTCCCCCTCTTTTCTTTTCTCACTTACTATCTTGTCGTATCTATCACTTGCTTTCCCCCTCTACTTGTTTAGCTCACCCTCTCCCCCATCTATCACAGCATCCCCATCCACTGTTACTCACTCTCTTCCCAATCTATCTGTTTATCTATTTACACGATCTATTCATCACATTTATATATCTACCCTTGTCTCATCACTATCTCCCTCATCAATCCTCCCTCCCCCTCCCCGTCTCTTACTCACTCTCCACCCAATCGATCTCACTCTCTCCTCCCTCGTCTCTCACTTACTCTCTTCCAATCTATGACACTCTGCCCCCCTCTTCTCTCACTCACGATCTCTGTCCCTCATGAAGCAAACATGACTACAAAGTGACTCTTCTATGGATTTAGATATTGTGCTCACTGACGTAGAACTTTACAGCGTGGATCGAGCGCTTTATTTATTTAGATCTGTCCTTAACGATGCAGCTTTACTCGTCGATTGAGAGCCTGAGGCATAATCTATCAAAATCAAAGACGGTTGAGTTCGTTATAACGTTTTGGTGAATTAAAACAAGAGAGTCCAGTAACCTCCCTTGGTTTAAACAAATGAAAGTAAGTCGTCAGTGGAACAATGCAAAAATCAAATAATCGATTAATCATCACGAAAAATTGTGTCATCGAATCAACAATGAACAGCCTCAAGGTCGTCGACAAGTTGACATCTGACCATTCCGTTGTGTCGTTCTCCATCACAGCACAATTCGCCGAACCGAAAATGAGAGCTGTTGTATCAAGGAACAACAACGTGATCAACATTAACGCTTTCGATGACTCTCTCAAAACCGCTGTGAGATCTATGACCAAGCAAAAACTCATCTATTTGACGTTTTCAATTCTAAAGTCACTAAAGCCTTGACCACCGTGCTTTACGTCGTGCACACACCATCAGACATCGACCTTCAGCACCCTGGTTGACATCCAAGGTTATGCCCGCCAAACAGAAACGCCGAGCAGCTGAACGATGATGAGATAAAATTGATTTAGAGATTGACAAACAATTGTACAAGGTGAGATCAAAATTGATACCGAAGAAAAAGAATTATCATGAAAAAATCAAAATAAATTTCAAAAGTGTAACTGGACATTGTCATTGACATGATACCATGATCTTCACAGCTATATGCTGCCATTAAATGGCTACCAAATGCTTTCAGCAGGTATTTTACAAACAAATTAAAAAAATGATCAGTAATTCTCTTACCTTATCAATTATCATGAGTCAAAGTTTTATCTCCAGATTTATTTCTTTGCACATTCAGGGAAGCATCGATTAAGTGAGGTTAAATAATGCCCCCTTGACTCAATACCGACTAATCGTTTGGTTGAATCTTTTGACACCATTCCAGAACCCATCACAAAATAGTATCAATATCATTCTTTCCAGACTGAACGTTTCTGATTGTTAGAAAATGCGATTGTAACACCACTTTTTAGAAAAGCTAAATTTAGACCCTAACAATCTTTAGGACTAACCCCCCATATCAACTTTTAGGACTATCACTATCGTATCTAATCCTTAGGACTATCACCCCATATCTAACTTAGGACTATCACCCCATATCTAACAGTATCCAACTTTAGAACTATCACCCAGGTTATCAAATTTTAGGACTATCATTCCATATCTAACTTTAGGACTATCACCCCATATCTAACCTTAGGACTATCACCCCGTATCTAACTTTAGGACTATCACCCCTATCCAACTTTAGGACTATCACCTCATATCCAACTTTAGGACTATCACCCCATCCAACTTTAGGACTATCACACCATATCTAACTTTAGACTATCACCCCATATCTAACTTTGGGACTATCACCCCATATCCAACTTTAGGTCTATCACCCATATCTAACTTTAGGACTATCACCCCATATCCAACTTTAGGTCTATCACCCCATATCCAACTTTAGGATTATCACCCCATATCTAACTTTAGGATTATCACTCCCATATCTAACTTTTAGGACTATCCGTATCTAACTTTAGGACTATCACCCCGTATCTAACTTTAGGACTATCACCCCATATCTAACTTTAGACTATCACACCATATCTAACTTTAGGACTATCACCCCATATCTAACTTTGGGACTATCACCCCATATCCAACTTTAGGACTATCACCCCATATCTAACTTTAGGACTATCACCCCATATCCAACTTTAGGTCTATCACCCCATATCCAACTTTAGGACTATCTCCTATATCCAACTTTAGGATTTTTTTAGATTATCACCCCATATCCAACTTTAGGACTATCACCCCATATCCAACTTTAGGACTATCACCCCATATCCAAATTTAGGACTATCACCCTATTCACACTTTCTTTCATTTCTAAAATTCTGGAAAATTGTTGTGATTCAACTCAAAGAACACCTTATTTTCAATAACTTAATGGAATTGTTCCAGTCCATATATAAAAATTCACAGCACGGCAAGTGCTCTTTTAAAATGATAAATGACACTATCTCATCCTGACAAAGCCATATTTCTTTTTTAACCCCCTTGAACTTTCCATGACATTTGATACTATTGTTCTTTCAATCCTATCGAAAGCCTGTAACTGGAAATGTTTTATCTGCTTAGATCCTATCTTACAGTCAGGTCACATGCAATAATCATAGAAGAAACTCTGTCTGAGCATACTGCTTGACAGGTACAATTTGAATGCCCTTCAAGGTTCAGTTCATAGGCCTACCCTTTTCACACTATGAACCCTTCCCCTGGTAAAAACGATCCCTGCTTATCGGTTTCATTACCATGTATGCAAACGATACAATCCTACACAAACGCGCCACTTTTTGAAATTTATTCACTCACTATCCAAAGAATTTGACAATTGCTCTTATTCAATTAAAACTGGACGTCTGTCAAAACGCTTCAATATTGATTAAGGAGAAATCAGAAACTCATTCGATTCAAACACAAGACAAGAACGAGCACACATGTACCATCTATCAAAGTAGTAAATATAGACATCCTTTTATAATCAAAGGCATAACAATTTAGCAGTTATTTTATATCCAACGCTGTCCATAACTCACCACATTAATGAATCTAGAGCTCAAAACAATCTATGGCATCAAAATCCTTTCTAACACAAAACTCAATCAAACAAGAAGAATCAGCTTTGAATCGTTCACTCCTGTATTATTGTAATTCGTTACTTGTGGGACTCCCAGAAGACAGACATTCCAAACTCCAGAGAGTGCGAAACAATGCTGCCAATTTAGTATTGAACAGATGAATGTACAATAGCAGCTCTGAACTTCTTAACATTCTTCACTGGTTACACGTTAAGGCAATAAAGTAAACAAAAAAGTGCCTTGTTTTGCTTGAACACAATAGATAACACAGCACCAACATATCTTAAAACCTCATCGATCCTTATGAACTTCCACACAGTCTAAGGTCTGGCGAATCGAAATTGCTAGCTGTCCCCAGATAAAAAAAAATAATAGGGTTTATGACAGCCGTAGCTTCCGGAAAATCGGTCCTGAAAATTGGAGTGCTTTGCTTGAGTTCGTGTATGTTATATGTAAACATCAACAAAATAATTTTCCCATTAGTTATATTTTATTTCCATTATAGAAAAATGATTTGCTGATTGAAATGCCATATTGATATTTTTTTAGTTTCACTGACTCATTTTGAAGTGCGTATTTAATAAATCATTTGTATTTTGAAAAGCAAAGTATGACAATAAGTGACAACTCCACTAATAAAGACAGAACAAACGCGTGACGTTTCAGGTATAAACCTTCGTCAGACAACAAACGAGAAATATCTAGAATTTGGATCTAAGTACTACCTCAGACATCACACAATGTGATGTCAGAATAAAAACATAAAGGAGAAAGAAAGAAAGAAAAAGACAGTGATGTTAAGGAACGTAGTAGAGGGGGTGGGGGGGGGGTGTGTGAAGAATGAGCGAGAGTGGAAGGTTCAGATCTAGAATGAAATAAAAGTATGAAAATAGGTAAGTAATTTGATGTCATATTCATGTGCAACTACTTTATCATACTATGTGATATTGTCGTCTTACGCTAATGCACTTTTACACGCCTAGAGGTCTACTACTTCAAAATTGATGGAAAACAAAAGAATATAATATTAAAATAAAACTAAAAATCTACCAAGGCTGTGTTCTATCAACTCTACTATATGGATCTGAAAGCTGGAGGATGACGGACAGAGACATGAACAGGTTATCCTCATTCCACACCAAATGCCTGCGAAAAATCCAAAATATAGTTTGGCCAAACAAAATTTCAACCGAGACTCTTCTCCAAAAATGCAAAAATAGACCACATGCAAGACATCTTGCTTAAAAGAAGATGGAGGTGGATAGGGTATGTTTTAAGAAAAGAAGAAAGGAGCATCACCAAAACTGCCCTACATTGGACCCCTGAAGGGAAAAGGAGACATGGCAGGCCAAAGACAACTTGGAGAACAGCAGAGAATGAGATTAAAGATTGGGGCGAAATTCTTATTATTATTATATAATATTATTTTATTATTATTATTATTGTTATTATTATTATTATTATTATTATTATTATTATTATTATTATTATTATTATTATTATTATTATTATTATTATTATTATTATTATTATTATTATTATTATTATTATTATTATTATTATTATCATTATTATCATTATCATTATCATCATCATCATCATCATCATCATCATCCTCATTATCATCCTCATCATTATTATTATTATTATTATTATTATTATTATTATTATTATTATTATTATAATTATTATTATTATCATTATATGATTATTATTATATTATTATTATTGTTATTATTATTATTATTATTATTATTATTATTATTATTATTATTATTATTATTATTATTATTATTATTAAAACATTGTATTATGAAATCCACAATTTGATCCTCACGATGTCAGTTGCTTGCGTCTTAATTTAGTGTCGCCCCTGTGATCCTACGTAACTTTATATCATGTCATTTGATTTC